>JXCR01137317.1:12269-34856 GCA_002079205.1 Phalaenopsis hybrid cultivar | reverse complement strand
AAAAATCACCCTAATTTTAGTTGGAATAATTATAACAATCCGGTGAATCCATCTAAAAATCTGAAAAATCTAAGAAATCCTAATTTTTGACCTTATTATCCTCCAAAATTTAACTCCAATCCTAACCCACAAGTTAAGGAAAAGAAGATGACGATGGAAGAAGTGATGTTGAATATGAGAAATCAAATACAAAATCAAGGGGCTGCTATTAGAAATATTGAAATGCAATTAGAACTTATTGCTACTACACTTAATAACAGACCTTCTGAAACTCTTCTGAGTACTGTGGAAGTTAATCTAAAGATCAAAATAAAGAGCAAATTAAAGTTATTCAATTACGAAGTGGAAAAGAAGTTAAAACAAGGATCTAAAGAGAAACTGATATTAATGAAAAGGAGGAAGAAATGGAAAATGATTAACATGAAAATGAACAAACACAGGTTCCTTTAGAAAAACCATTACCTCTATTTCCTCAAAGACTGAAGTAGAAAAATAAAGATAAATAATTTACAAAATTTTTAAAAATCATTAAGAAATTAACGTTAAATATTCTTTTTGTTGAAGCTTTGAAACATGTGCCAAGTTATGTGAAATTTATGAAGGATGTAAAAAATATGAAAAAGAAGTTTACAGATCATGAGACCATTGTACTCAGTGAAGAGTGTAGTGATATTATTCAGAAAAAGCTTCCTGAAAAATTAAAATATCTTGGTAGTTTTACTATACCTTATGCATTTGGTGAAAAGTTTTATGCAAAAGATTTATGTAATTTAGGAGCGAGTATCAATCTTATGCCCTTATTGATCTTTAAATGTTTATATTTGGGAGAAATTTCCCTACTATTATAACTCTTCAATTAGCTGATCGATCAATAATTTATCCAAAAAGAGTTATAGAGGATGTACTAGTAAAAGTGGATAAATTTGTTTTCCCTGTAAAATTTATAATATTGGATATGGAGGAAGATAAAGAGATTTCTAATATTTTAGGGAGACATTTCTCGCTTAGATATGGAGGAAGATAAAGAGATTCCTATTATTTTAGGGAGACCATTTCTTGAAATAGGGAGAGCTGTAATAGATGTACAAAAAGGAGAATTAATAATGAGAGTTAATGATCAAGAAGTAAAATTTAATATTACAAAAGCTACAAAAAGGTGAATTAATAATGAGAGTTAATGATCAAGAAGTAAAATTTAATATAGCAAAAGCTATGAAATATCCTGAAATAGAAAAAGATAATGAATGTTTCAGGATGGAAGTAGCTGATTATCTAAGTAATGAACAGTTTAAAGAATGAGTGTGAAGATAAATTAAAGCAAGGAGAAATTTTTGAGAATGAAGATGAAATAAAAGGAGAAGACTTAAATTATATTCAGGGCAAATTTGAAACGTTAGACTTGTTGGTAAAAATCTTATTCCTTCAAGTATTAAACCACCTGGACTTGAATTAAAGATATTGCTTGCCTATTTAAAGTATGTACTTTTAGGAGAGTCATCCACATTGCCTTTTATTATATCTTCTGAGTTAACTAAAATTCAAGAACAAAAGTTTATAGAAATGTTGAACAAGTATAAAAGGCTTTTGGATGAACTCTAACAGATATTAAAGGAATTAGTCCTTCAATTTATATGCACAAAATTTTATTAGATGAAAAATATGAACCTAAAGCTGATCCTCAGAGAAGATTAAACCCAATAATGATAGAAGTTGTTAAAAAAGAGATTTTAAAATGGTTAGATGCTGGAATTATATATCATATTTCAGATAGTGCTTGGGTAAGCTCAATTCACTGTGATTCAAAAAAAGGAGTGACTGTTGAAGAGAATGAAAAAAATGAATTAATACCAATAAGACATGTTACTGGTTGGCAAATTAGTATTGACTGTAGAAAGTTAAATGTGGCCACCAGAAAAAAACACTTTCCCTTACCCTTTTTAGACCAAATGTTGGATAGATTGGTTGGTAATAAATAATATTACTTTTTAGATGGATATACCAGTTATCATCCAATTCCAATTTTTCCAGAGGATTAAGAGAAAATAACATTTACAAGCCCATATGGAACATTTGCTTTTCGCAGAATGCCTTTTAGACTATGGAATGCACCTGCAACATTTCAAAGATGCATGATGTCAATTTTTAGCAATTCTATAGAACATGGAATGGAAGTGTTTATGGATGATTTTTTTGTGTTTGGGACTTCGTTTGAGTTATGTTTTAATAATTTAGAAAAAGTTCTGGAAGTATGTGAAAAAGTCAACCTGGTATTAAATTGAGAAAAATGTCAAATTATGGTTGAAGGAGGTATTGTGCTTGGGCATAAAGTTTCTGAAAAAAGGCATGGAGGTAGATCCTGCAAAAATACAAGTTATAGAAAAATTACCACCACCTACTAATTTTAAAGGGGTGAGAAGTTTTCTAGGACATGCTAGTTTTTATAGGCGCTACATAATAAATTTTTCTAAAATAGCTAAGTCGATATGCCAACTTTTAGAAAAAGATAAGAAATTTGATTTTGATGAGGAATGCATAAAAGTGTTTGAATTATTAAAAAAATAGTCACTGCACCTATAATAGTGCAACCTGACTGAGAAAAATCATTTGAAATAATGTGCGATGCTAGTGATTATGCTATTGGAGCTACAAGAGGACGAATGCACGACAACGTTTTTAAAGTTCTATATTATGCTAGTAAGACTCTAAATGATGATCAAATTAATTATACTACCACTGAAAGAGAGTTATTAGATATTGTTTATGCCTTTGATAAATTTAGACCTTATTTAATTGGAACTAAATGTATAGTACATACAGATCATTCTATTATTAAATACTTAATGCAAAAGAAGGATGCTAAACCAAAATTAATTAGATGGATACTTCTATTTGCAAGAGTTTGATTTTACCGTTATTGATAAAAAGGGAAATGATAATCAAATATATGATCATTTGTTTAGAATATAAATAGAAATATTAACTAATTTTGCAAATGAAATTTTAGAAAATTTCCCTGATGAACAGTTATATGGTATTGATGTAATGGATGTAATGTGGTATGCTGATATAGTGAATTATATTGTAAGTTATATTTTACCATCTCATATGAAAAATGCACAATTAAAGAAATTTATATATGATTCAAAAGTCTATTTTTTGTTATGACCCATATGCGTATAAACAATAAAAGATCTAATTATTAGAAGATGTGTGCCTTATGAAGAAACTCAACAGATAATTGAAAGATGCCATAATTCTGAGTTTGGAGGACATTTTGGAACAAATGGAACTGCATATAAGATTTTGCAAGTTGGATTTTATTGACCTACTATTTTTAAAGATGTTAATGAATATATTAAAATGTGCAATAAATGTCAACGAGTAGGAAATATTTCTAGATAAAATTAAATGCCTCTAAATTACACATTGAAAGTTGAAATTTTTGATGTGTGGGGATTAGATTTTATGGGACCATTTACGCCTTCATTTGGAAACTTATATATATTAGTTGTTGTTGATTATATGTACAAATGGATTTAAGCTATTGCTGTACCCAGTCTGATGCTCAGAGTGTTTCTAAATTTTTAATTAAAAATATTCTTACAAGATATGGAATGGCGAGAGTAAATATTACTGATAGGGGATCTCATTTTAGGAATAAGAGAATTAAAAAACTAATTAAGTAATATGATATTATGCTTAGATTCTCTACTGATTATCATCCTTAGACCAGCGGTCTAGCCGAGATATCAAATCGTGAAATTAAACGTATTTTAGAAAAATCTATAAATCCTTATAAATTGGATTGATCTGCTAGACTAGATACTGCATTATGGGGATATAGAACTGCTTATAAGGCTCCTATAGGAATGTCCCCATACAGACTGATATTTGCAAAAACATGTCACTTACCAGTAGAATTAGAGCATAAAACATTTTGGGCTATTAAGAAATTTAATTTTAATCTAAAAGAAGGCGGTGAGAAAAGATTATTGCAACTCAATGAACTTGAGGAAATAAGAAATAAAGCATATGATAATGCAAAAATCTATGAAGAAAAAAATAAAAATATGGCATCATTGAAAAATTATTCAGAAGAAATTCGAACATGTACAAGAAGTTCTATTATATAATACAAGATTGAGATTGTTTCCAGGAAAACTGAAATTTAGATGGTTAGGACCATTTAAAGTGATTAAAGTCTATCATTATGGAACTGTTGTTAGTAAAGATTCTAACACTAGAAAGGTATTTAAAGTTAATGGGCATTGTCTGAAACATTATTATGAAGGGCACACATCTCAATTTAAAGAAGTTTTAATGTTAAGTCAATCCAACTAAACAAATGGAGTGTTAGGCTGATGACATTAAATTAAGTGCTTTGTGGGAGGCAACCCGTACATATATGTCTATTTATTACTATTTTGTTTTATAAATGTTATATATATTAGTAGATAATAATCCTACACAATTGCATTTAATATAAATTAAGTCAAATATTGGTATTGGAGAAAACTTGGAATTAAATTGAACAAAAAATGAAAGTCACAAAATTTTGGCTACTAGTGCCGACAATGCCAAAGAAAATGGACCTCAGTGCCGGCATCGCCAATCGGGAGCGCTAACTGCGCCGAGGCAATTTGACAGTTCAAACAACTTTTGGCGGACTTTAGCGGGATTTCCCTCCATAATAACTACAAGGACATGTTTTTAAAGTCATTAAAACTTCCTAGGATGCCTAAAAACTTCCTATTTTTTGGATTCCATGGTTTTTGATTCTAGAAATACTTTAAGATATGAAGTTTTCATAAGAAGTTTATTAGTTTTGATGCACAAAGATTATACGATAAAGTTATTGTGAAGAAGAGATTGATCAAGGAGAGAGGATTTGTTAATCATGGATTGATCAATCCAAGTGCTCTGGTTGACAAGATCATTTTTTAAAGGCGGTGGGAAGTTCTGTGTTACACTATCGCTACGGTTGTTGTGCTTGTAGTGAAATAATTTTATGCAAATTTATATGGAATTACCCAAGGAGTTGTCTTCGTACGAGGTAAGGTTGTACCATTTACTCCTGCGAGGATTAATAAATTGAATATGATAGAAAATGTTCGAATCTGTCATTATACAAATTTCATTCCAACGCAAGATTTGATGCAAGATGTTTATAATTTTCTGATGGATGAAAGTGATATGTGGGAAGTACGAGATGAATGATACATTACGTTTCCTGCTTCATCACTTAATCCATTTTGAAGCAGTGACATTCCTTTATTTGTGCAAAATTACTCCCTACTATGAAGATTAGTAGAGTCACCAAGGAAAGTGCTATTTTAAACTACTATATTCAAGTGGAAAAACCTATTGATATAGGATCAATCGTATTTAAATCTGTTATGGGTATCATTATGATTGGGCCAATTTATGGACATGGGCATCCTTCTACAATTTTTTTGATTTGCAGTCAATCCTAAGTGCCATATGAAAGTTGGGAAAAAAGTTTTACTACCATGGGATCAAGTGATCTCTATTTATGATCAGTATGTTGATAATGGATATGAAGCACTAAATGCTATTATGGATCATTCTTCACATGCTTCAACTCCATTAATACCACCAATAGTAGGAAGTTCGCTTGCTTTGGAGAAGAAATTAAAGAAAATTGAAAGGGAACTTCAAAGTATTATGAATGCAATGGGAGATCTTAAGTACCTTTTTGATCACCTTGATTGGAGAATGAAAGAAAATTTTGTTCATACTGGAACTTTTGAAGCAGGATTAGTTCAGATGTTTAAAGAAAATGGATGGATTGAAGAAAATTTGACAGATCAATTCCCGTACTGATCCTTATATAACCTATATGTTCATATCAATCCATTGGAGATATTAGAGGAGGTTAAAGCACTGAAGATGAAGCAGAATGACTGAAGATTTTGGATTCTCTACCTGCTTAATAATATTTATGTATTTGATGTAATTTTGTGGATTTGATTTGATTTGGTTTAGTTTGTTTTTACTTTAGAATTATGAAAATTTATTATGTGTATAGTTTTGTGTCAGCGTTTAGTGTTGTGGCTTGATTTCAATGCTGATAATTAGTTTGCTTAATAGGTGTGAATGTGTGATTTGTGAAATGAGTTTGTAGAAAGTGTGTTTTCATATATAAAAGTTAGTTTGTTATTATTTGTGAATGTTTATTTGTGATTTATTGTTAGATAAAAATTTGTGTTTATAAATACTAATATACTTTGGAGTAAATTAAAGGAAATTGAAAAATTGAAAAAAATCAAAATAGTGAACTTTGGGCATTCAGTGCTGACGGCGCTGGCATGGGCGCCGACGGTGCCTTCGACCGAAGAGCAGTAATAACCCCTTTAATTCATGATTTTCACAGAAAAACTCCATTTTTACCCCTAAAGTCACCTTCAATGTTCGGTTTTCACAGTTAGGACTTGATTTTGGGCGGATTTGAGGCAATTTAGAGGCAAATGAAATTTAGATTTCATTTTCTCTACAAGATTTTTCTCACGTTGCCTAGATCCAAAAGTTTTTGGTTTTTTTTTTGAGAGATTTTGAGAAAATGCTTTCGTGAAAATCTTTTAATTAGTGGATTTAAGTTTAAAGTGCTTTACAATTTGATTTTCAAAATTTTGGAATTTATTCGGATTTTTATCAAATTTTTCTTGATTTTGTATGACACCCAGATCGAGCAAAAGAAAAATAGAATATGACGAGCAAAAGTTTGTTAGCTTTAAAGCTAGTGCTCGATTTCATAATCTTTGAGAAAATAAGAAAGTGATTCTAAATTGAGGTTTCAAAAATCTGGGAGGAGAAGTTGAACAATTGACTATCGCTCGGCAGTGGGAAAACTTCTGCTATTTTACTGCTAATGCGATAGCTGTGATAGTTATGGAATTTTATGTCAACTTTTTGGAGGCTTCTGATGATTTTATTTTTGTTCAAGGAAAAAGGGTGGCATTTACTCCAAAAAAATAAATGAGTTTTATCAGTTAGAAGATGTTTATGAATGCGAGTATCATTCATTCTCTACCACAAATGAGGCCTTAGATTAGGTTATTTCTTTTTGGACTGGTGAGAAAGGGGCTTGGAAAGTAAAGAATGGAGTTAAAGTCAACTTTCACCTTTCTATGTTAAATTTACTCTCTAAGGCCTGTTATTATTTTATTTCTGGGAGGATGATTCCAACAAACCATCATAGTGAAGTGACCAAGGATAGAGCAATCCTGAACTACTTGTATTCACCAAGTGATGGATATAAATGTAGGCTCTATCATTTATATGAACATTTGATATATTGCTCTGGGAGAGACTTTGGTGGATTGGCACACCCTACTCTCATTTATACACTTTGTGAGCATGCAGGAGTTGATTTCAAACCTGATGAGGTGAGGATTGAGCCTTAGAGACCGATTGGGCATGCAAACATTAAGACTTATGAGTCCCATGTTGATTGGAGATCTAGAAGTAAGGTCAGGGATATTCCTTCTACTTATAGGACCCTAATTTTAGTAAGCCTAATTCAAGTGACCTCAGTAATAAGGAGTTATTAGACCAGATGATGATTCAAAATGCAGAAAATAATGACCAGAAATGCTCATACAGTTGATATGATTCTCCAAAAGTTTGAAAATGATGCTGCTTATGATGATGCTTTAGTGAAATACCCGAGGGGTGATCATACAGTTCAGTTCCCTATTCACCTTGTTTATACTCTATATCAGCAGCAGAAGTTAGATGTTAATGATGAAGAAGATGATGATTGGTCCTCTATTTTCTAAACTTTTTATTTCGGCATTAGCTTAATGATTAATAAAGTTTTATGAATTTCTTTTTCATATGAATTTTCTAAGTGAATTTAATATGACAAATTGCAATTTTTCTTGAAAGAAATAGAGGAATAGAAATCTTTGACTTAATTACTGAATATCCTAGCACCATTAGTATTAACTGGAGTTGTTTTGAATTTTTCTTAAGTTATACTATTATGTTTAGAGAACTTAAATATGGAAGACTAGAAGTTATATTTTTTACCATAAGTCATGTTTTTTTGTAGTACAGGAGTTACTTGAAGGCAAGTAACATGTAAGTTTCGGGGATTTTGATACACCAAAAATATATGCATTTTTAGACCCATATTTTATTCTTATTTTTTGTGATATTGCACCTTAATGGAAAGTATTTTGATGTTTTCTTGTAGGTTCTTGATTTTTAGGACTTAAAGCAAAAAGAAAGCAAAAAGGATGGAATTTGGAGTCAAAATGGCGTTTTTGAAGAAGTGCTAAAAAATGTTTCCTTTTCACTCAAAAATGTTCCCCCACGGTCCATTTTTGCCATTCTTCATACTCCATTTTCATTCCACCACCATATTGGAGTCCATTAGTGATTTTTCTTTTATAGTTTAGAGTTTTTGTGGTGGGTTTTAGTGTGAAACTTTATGTAAGAGAGTTAGATAAGGAGAAAAGTGAGAGATATCTTCTTCCCGCATTTCTAAGGAAAGGCTACAAGGGATTTTCTTTGAGAAATAGTTTTAGATAAGTTTTATTTGTTTATTAGTGTTGTATAAACTTTCTTTTATATATGAAATTTGTATTCTGTTGTGTCTTTCTCATGAAATTTGAGTAGTTCCCTATATCTTTTTGTCTACTCTGAGATATGGTGAAATGAAGAGATAATATGATGTGTCAATATTAAAATATAAAAAAAATTATGATAATTTTTTAACTCCGAACTTAATTTACATCTCGATCTGACCAATTGAATTGTTAAAAGATGTTGTGAAACATAAGATTCAGGAAATGGAGTATGAGTTCTACAACAGAGTGATGATCACATTTGATTTCATGGAGAGGAAATTCATTCATGGAATTAAGTGCAAATAAATATGGAAATGATCTTTGTTGGGTGTAGAATTGGAGAATCTTTAGGGTGATAGACTAAAATCCCCAATTCCATCTTAGTGCTTAAAAACTAAAGCTAGAGTTAGCCTTCGGGTGAATGGAAGTGGGAACTTTGGAGTGGGAGCCGGTACCTTCTTAGCCTAGCCACGGATTTAGGGAATAAACATAGAATTAGCCAATGATATTCTATGCACTGTATCAGGGTAGAAAATTATAATTGCTCCTATTTGGCACAATACATATTATAAACATTTATCTCATCTCATTTCACCAGAACCTCATTGTAGTGAGAAAAATATTTTTTCACATAAGACATCTTCATTAGATAAACATAGTTAGTAGATTAGTATTTACTTTTTAAACTTTACATTTCTACTTTGCTAATAGTTAAGTACTTTTGTTTTGATAAGATCTCAAAATTTGAAATTAGTGATAATGATTTTGTTTGATTTTCTGTAAATTTTCTAGTAAAACTTATCATTGTCAATTTACACCTTCCCAGTGAGATTGATATTTGGGGCTTAAATAGAAAGTCTTTTATTACTTGATAACGATACATATATTTGTGTAGAATCACATTATTAATTTCCTATAATTATATATATTTTACACAACTTACTTTTCATATAAGGATCAAGTAATGGTGTCAACGTCATAAATCCTTACATATAAAAAATCAGGATAAGTCTTTTAGAGGATGGAGGGTCTATCAGACATATTATGTTCGTGCCTCAACACTCTAAAAGCCACGAGGCAACAATTTTGTATAGCACATTCGGAGGTTGGTGCAAGACCACCCCATGAAATTGGCGCTGGTGACATCTTCTGGCTGTATCCATGCAGTCAGACATCATTGCCGGCCAATAATATCCGAGTCTCTTGATCTTAACTTTCATCTTTGGCCCTGACTGGTGAGTGCCACATAATCCGACATGTACTTATTTGACAACATTTTGTGCTTCTTCTTTGCTCAGACATTGCAGCCACATCGGGTTGAATGATCTTTTGTAGAGGACATTGCCTACAAAAGCGTGTGACATAGCCCTCCTTGTGATGTAGTGTGCTGTTGACTTATCTTCTGGCAGTTTTCTAGTTTGCAAATATTTCTTCAATGACTTACACCAATCTTCATTGATATCAACAACCACAATCATCATTTCTTCTTTTTTTTCGAGCTTGTATAAAATTTTGAGGTTGATTCAAGAAAAAATCTTGTCTTCCTTGTACTGTGATTTCAATGGAATCCTTTGGGGGACACGCTAATTCCTTTATAAGTTTTGCTAAAGCATCGGCATTGGCATTATCTCCCTGAGAAATCAAATAAAAAGTTACACTGGGAATCTACTCGAGCAGCTTCATTATGTACTGGTGGTATTTAGCTAGCATTGGCTTCAAAATCTTGTTCTGTCCAGTGAATTGTTGAATAACGAGTTGTGAGTTGCCGTAGATGGTAATGTCTGTTATATCCATTGAGATTACCAATTCCAACCCGGTGATAAGCGCTTCATATTCTGCTTTGTTGTTGGTACATGGCTCAGTTAGGTGGTATGAGAACCTCAGCATACCCTACTCTGTCATGATAAAGATCAAACTAATCCGTGCTTTGCCTGTTATAATTGTGTCTGATCCTTTGTCTTTCCTGGATGAAAAAGCTCCATTGAAGTACATCTCCCAACGTTGCGCATTGGAGAATTCCATTTGTAATATCTGTTCATCTGGTAGTTTGTTATTCAGAGGGGACCCAGCTGGAAGTGGGGGTGCAGCGAGAAAATCTGCTAAAATCTGTCCCTTGATAGCATGGAGGGGAACAAAAGTTATAACAAATTGCAACAAAATCATTGACCATCTTACTAGATGTCTAGAGAGTGTTGGTGGGGTCATCAAATACGACAACAAATTAACTTTCAAAATTAGGGTAATTTTATGAGAATGCATGTAATGTTTGAGTTTATGGGAAGCAAAAATCAAAGCTAGGCAATGCTTCTCAATAGGTGGATACCTTATGTCTGTCAGTATTAGAGACTCAAGTAGTAGAGTGCGACCCTCGTGATTGATTTGGGCTAATACACAGTGTGGAATTGATTTTGTCAATTTATTATTATTATTCAATTTACATAAATTAAAGCAAGATATATACATTTAATTAACTATAGAAATGTATAAAATAATTCAAATCATGATGAAATTTTTCCTAAGCTTCTCTGACCATAGAAAACCTACTAAAATTATTCCCATAAAAATTTAAGTGGTATTTTAATTTATATAATTAAAATAAATCAAAATAACCATCATAGCTTAAAAATTAACGTTAGAAGCATAATGATGCTCTCTGACCTTGGAAAAATTAGAGAACATTTCCTCTATTATAAGGAATGAAGCTTAAAAGTTTCAGGTCATGGTGAGCAATGCTTGATCATAATGAATTAAAATACTCCAAAGAGTATTTAATTCATTAAAAATCAGAGTTTTGACAAATAATTTTTATCTTTTGTACACATTATTCTCCTAGGATCACTAAGTAAGAGTGTATTTTTATTTTATTTTTATGATTTTTCTAGAGAAATATATGGATTTTTGAAGTTCAGGCATTAAAATAAATTCAAAAACTCCATATTTTTCTACTTGAACACAAGACTCCATCTCAACCTCAGCAGCTCCAAAGCCTCCAAGTGGTGCTCCGTTATTAGACGCTACCAGCCAGTTCAACTGCCACACAACCAACCTTTCGTTCCATCTGCTCGTTCAACTTGATCTCCTCCGTCCATCAAATAGACACGTGATCGGATGCATCCATTCATCATCCCCAAATGACCTAACTCATAAGCTGTTCACACTAAAACTTTAATATCTTGAGCTAGACTCAACCAAATCACTTCAGGTTTGTTTCTAAACCTTCATTTACTCAAGAAGGGCATATATATATATATATATATCTTATATGATATGAATTATAGTAAATACGTATGGAGAATTAAAATAGGCTCGAATTAGGGTTGAGGTTCAATATTTTGTATAAGAGGGGAGGCCTCAATCAGATGGTTTTAGCAGCTTCAATTGGATCCAATGAACCTTGAGATGAGCTCCTAGGCCCTGACGAATTGTGTAGATATGATTTTGATCAAAGTGGATTTCAGGTGTTGGTCTAGATCTAGGTTAGAGGCTGTTTAAGATGGAGTGTTTGTGGAGAATCAACTGCTCTCACTCTGGTGAAGGTATGGACATAGTTAATTAAACTTTGGTGGACTGTTGAGGTGTGTGGAATTATGTCCTTGTTTGAGCTGAAATTTTGAACTCAAAATTGAGCTTTCACAGTGGGAACCAGAGAGGAAAAATAATGAGATTGAGCTGAGGAGCTCTTGGAGAGTCTCGGGAAGCAATCGAATAGAGTTTCCCTAAGGATTTTGCTAACTCTCTCCCATGGCCATGAAGGGGGTAGTTTAAATAGAGGAGGCTATGGTGGCTCTAAGGCCAAAGTGAGGTGGTTAGGGTGCTGCCTAGGTGGAGAGAATAAAGGCCCTAACTACCAATTAAGCTTAGCCATCTAAAGTGAGTTCAATTTTAGGTTTTGACCAACTTGGGCTCTTTTGAAGTGACTATTTCTAGCAGCTGAGGTGGTAACTGGTCTGGGTCTGCTAACCTCTGAGTTCATGGAGGTCAGGGGATGGCTAATTATGATTAACTCCCAAGTTTAAGCAATGCTGAGGAAGATATTTTAAGTTTAGGCCAATAATGGGGTGAAATCGCTTAAATCGAGGGACCATTGGTCCATAGCTCATCTAGGGTGGGCTATGTGAGTCTAACCTGGTCACTATGGTGAATTGGTGGCTGTGGTGTCATCACTTTGGTCACTTTGCATGGTTTAATCAATTTTAGTGCATTGGTTCAATTTGGATCAAATTGGCATGAAGTTGAGTTTGGGTTGAGCTAGTGATACACCAAAATAATATACTATTTTCAGTACCCATTTTATGCTTATTTTTGGTGATATTGCACTTTAAAGAAAGGTATTTTTATGTTTTTCTTGTAGTTATATCTTTTTTAGGCATTTGAAGCAAAAATTACAAAAGAATAAAATTTAGAGCCAAAACAACAAAATTTTGAATTATGGCGCATGATTCGCCAAAATCCAGAGAATTGGTGCATTATGCGCCCGGGATGACTTTTTAAAATTAAGGCAGTCTAAGATGAATTTTTACATGAATTTAAAAAGGACACTTGTTCTACACATTTCTTGGAGTAACTCAATGCATCTAAACACTTTGGAAGGTTCTTTTATGAAGGGATATGACTCTTGGATCAAATGAAACATCTTTTGAATTCAGAAGAGTTGATTTTTGGAGGGAAATTTGGAGAAAATTTAGAATTCTTTTCGAAAGGAGGAAGCCCAAAATAAAAGAAGAAGACTTGAAGAGTTGAGTGTGTGGCATGAAGGAGAGAAAGTTGGCATGAGTTGAGAGAGAAGAGGAAATTTTCTTCTAGGGTTGTAATAGGAGTGGGAAGGCGAGAGATTTCTTCTTCATTACACTTCTAAGAGAGAATTGAGAGTGATTGTAAAGGGAGAAAGGCTTGGAGAGAACTTCTAGGGATTT
Organism: Phalaenopsis hybrid cultivar; assembly: GCA_002079205.1. Taxonomy (NCBI): domain Eukaryota; kingdom Viridiplantae; phylum Streptophyta; class Magnoliopsida; order Asparagales; family Orchidaceae; genus Phalaenopsis; species Phalaenopsis hybrid cultivar. Next base: position 21,349 of record JXCR01137317.1, on the reverse strand, counting down.
GCTTGGGAAGAATTGTGAGAAAAGTTGTATTTTTATTTCTTTTGTTTTGTAAACTTGCTTTTTATATAAAATCCGTGTTTTATCGTATCCTTCTTATGAATTCTGATTATTCTTATTTATCCTCTCCCTACTTTGAGATATGGTTTTGTGAAGAATAGATTTTGTTTTCCAGTGTTTTAAATGATAAAAATTTGTGATGATTTGACTTCGATCTTCATTTACTTTTTGATCTGGTTAACTGAAATGTTAAAACTTATTGAGAGAAATATGTTCTTAAATGAGATATGATTTCTTCAACATAGGGAGAATCACATTTGATTTCATGGGAGAGTGTGTCATCCATGGGATTGGGTGTAAACAAATAGAAAAATATACTTTGTTGGAAGCAAAATTAGAAATTTTAAGGTGTCAGATTAAAGTCACCAATTTAGTCAAGTTGCTTGGAAACTAATGCAAGATTGTTAGCCCTCAAGGGAGGGAGTAGTGGGAGCTCTGGAGTGGCAACTTGTATCCTCTCAGCCTAACCAAGGAATTAGGAACCAAACTCTGAATCAGTCAATGTTCTTTGTAGCACTCGGAAGAGGCTAATAAATAAGATTGCTCCTATATGACATAAAATAGTTTTTATATATACTTTCAAATGATTTCAATTCCTTCACAAACTATATACTCATTGCAATGGGGAAGGATGCTTTCTTAAATTTGAACTTTCTATCACAACAAAAACATTGTTTAATTTTCATAATTTTACTTTTTAATGTTTAGTTTTTAGTTTAATTTAACTTCTCTAGTCTTACATCTTATTTTTGAATAACATTCACTTGATTAGTTAATTTTCAAAGTTCGCACCTTACTTTTACTTTTATTTTTGTTAAAAAGTAATTTTCACAATTTGCTTTTAGGATTTTCCAACTTCCATGTGGGATCAATATCTATGACTCCATTAGAGCCCTTTATTACTTGAGCGATATTTATACTTGCATTGATTTTAAAGGGTATTTGGAAATTTAGAAAGAGTTTTAAAAGATTAATTATTTTCATAAAAATTATTTTTGTTGGGATTATATTTCATATTTATTATATATCTATCGTGTGTAATTTTGTAATATTGAAAAATATTTGTAAAATTTTCACACTAAATCCACCACGCATTAGCTAGCCATGACATTAGACTTAATTGATTGAGGAATATTGTGTAAATGATTGTCAAAAAAGCTTAGAAAAGATTTTGAGTAATTTTGAATTGATTTGATGGGTCAATTTGAAAGAGTTTTGGGCATTTGGTCAATTTGGGGATGTTGGGTTAGACTTAAGTTTATGTTAGGCTAGAGTTGGGCCAAGTCCAATTTGAGAGTTAAAAATAGTCTAGGGGAATGTCATGAAGATTTCTCAACATTAATTGGGTGCCAATTTTGGGGTGGGGCATTCCCTTTGGTGGAATTTTGGCACATGGCTAAACTGGAGCAAATTTGAGAATTTTGAATTTGGGTTGAAATTGAGTGCAATTGAAGCTTGACCAAGTTCAATAGAGAGTTCAATCTGGTGTGTGGAGATGTTTCAATAAGTTTATGATGCATAATTAGGGCAATTGGAAGGATTTAAGGGTTTAATTTTTGAAAGTTTTGGGCAATTTGGGTAGTTTCAAATGGTTTGAGATGATTTTTTAACAAAATTGGGTAGCTTGGGTGAAAATGGTAGTTTTGGTCAAATTAGTGGTTTGGGGGTAATTTGGTAAGTTGGGTAGATTTGGGGGCAAAAGGCTAAGTTTAGTATTTCGGTGAAAGTTAGGTGCAAACCAATCCATTTGAGCCATGGACCAATGGAATCTCCATTTGGGTCCTCTATGTACTGGTCATGGCTAGGGAACCACAACATGAGTCTCCCAAAAGATCAAGGGATAAAAGACAACAAGCTTGGGTTTAGGGTTGTTAGTTAATCTGAGAGTAAGTGCATGACTAACTCCATACCAACAGTCAGGGTCAATCCTAAGGCCAAACAGTCTTATGGGGACTCCCTTGAGCTCCTCCATATTAACCTCACCTACCAAGTGCTAGAGGTTAGGACCAATATCTGGAACTTCAAGTTGAGCAAAGAAGAGTTCAGATTTTCTAATGGAGAGGGTTCTTTTTCTAGTCCTCTAGGAATAATCAACAAGAAAGTCCTATGGCTAGACCCTAAGCTACTAAAGAGGAGAAAGCTAGACCTTAACCAAAAGTGAGGTTAACAAGCTACTAATTAATTTGAGCTTAAACCTGCTATTATCCAAATTGTACAAAATAATCAGTTTGGGGGAACACCTTCTGAAGATCCTAACTACATCTTGTTAGTTTTCTAGTATTATGTGTTATATTTACATATGATGGAGTGTAGAATGATGCCGCCAGACTTAAAATTTTTCATTAAGGGATAAAACTAAGATTTGGTAACACATGGATCTTTTTGAACATGGGGATAATTATCACATTTTTATCTAAATATTTCACAACATAAAAAACTGCTAAGCTTAGAAATGATATCACAACTCTTTTGTTAGTTTGAAGGAGAATCAATTTTTGAAGCTTAGGAACAATTTAAAGATCTTATTAGGAAGTGTTCACACCACGCATTACTAGATTGGTTAATAATTCAAACTTTTTATAATTGATTAGTTGGATCTCTTAGATCTATAATTGACGCTACTGCTGGTGGATCGTTGATGTCAAAACCATTCAAATAAGCATATTCTTTAATTGAAGAGATGACTACTAATAATTTTCAATGGCCCTCTGAAAGGGTAACTTTAAAAATAGCATCTAGTATTTATGATTCTAATGTAATATCTATTTTGGCTTCTTAAATTGCTGCAATATCAAAGAAGATAGATGAATATGGGATGAACTATTATCAGACACCTCCTGTGCTTGAGGAAAATTCATTGGAACAAATGATAGATTCTCAATACTCATATGAAACTAAAATGCAATAAATAATCGAACTAATAAACCTTCTAATGCAATATCTATTGTGGCTTCTTAAATTGCTGCAATACCAAAGAAGATAGATGAATATGGGATGAATTATTATCAGACACCTTCTGTGCTTGAGGAAAATTCATTGGGACCAATGATAGATTCTCAATACTCATATGAAACTTTAAATGCAAAAAATAACCAAACTAATAAAACTTATTCAAATTATTATAATCCTGGCTAAAAAAATCACCATAATTTCAGTTAGAATAATAATAACTCTAATGATGTAAATCTGTAATGAGGGAACAATCCCGCAAACTCATTGGGTTATTCCAAAAAATAGGGATATTCTATTTATAAACCTCATTATTTTCTAGTTTTTAATAGAAATTCAAAAATTAAGGAGAAGAAATTGTTAATGAAAGAATCAATATTACAAATGGGAAATCAATTACAATGTCAAGGAACTGCAATTAAAACCATGAAAAATCAGTTGGGATATATTTCTACTACACTTAGCAATAGACCTTTAGGAACTTTACCAAGTAATGTTAAAGTTAATCCTAAAGATCAAAATAAAGAGCAAATTAAGGCTATCCAACTGGGAAGTGGGAAAAAATTAGAAACAAAAGTTTAAAAAGAGATTGAAGTTGGGAAAGACGGAGTGGAAAATGAAAAGTTTAGTGAAGATTCTCATCTTGAATCAAGATATTTTATTAATCCAATAAAAATTACTATATATAGACAACCGCGTCCACTTCCTCAAGGATTGAAACAATATAATAGAGATAACCAATTTACTAAATTCTTAGAAATATTGTAGAAATTAACTATAAACATTGCATTTGTTGAAGCCCTAGAACAAATGTCAAGCAATGTGAAGTTTATCAAGGATATACTTAATAAAAAAAGGAAGTTTATATATATTTAAACTGTTGAACTTAGTTAGGAGTGCAGTGCCATAATTTAGAAAAATCTTTCTAAGAAACTTAATGATCTTACTAGTTTTACTATTCCTTGTGCTATTGGCAAATGATTCTTTGGAAAAACTTTATGTGATTTGAGAGCCAGTATTAATCTTATGCTTCTATCAATTTTTAAAAGGTTGGGTTTAGGAGAAATTTCCCCTACTAGTGTAACTCTTCAGTTAGCTGATCGTTCAATTACCTATCCTAAAAGAGTTATATAAGATGTATTGGTGAAAGTTGATAAATTTATCTTTGCTATGGATTTTGTTGTGTTAGATATGGAGGAAGATAAAAAAATTCCTATCACATCAGGTAGAACATTTCTTGTCACTCAAAGAGCTTTGATAGATGTAAAGATAGAAGAGTTAACAATGAAAGTCAATAATCAAGAAGTTAAATTTAATATATCAAAACCAGTAAGATACCCAACAACAGGACGAGATGATGAATGCTTCATAATAGATATTAATGATTACTTAAGCAATGAATATTTCACAAATACATTTAAAAAAAAAATTGAAGAAGAGCATTTGGAGTATAAAGATGAAGATATAATTCTAGATAAATTGATAGAAGTGAGTAATGAAGAATTAGATTATGTTTAGGAACAATTTGAATTGTTATATACTACAGATAATAATAGAAATCTGATTTCTTTGAGTTTGAAACCTCCTGAAATAAAAATGAAAATACTTCACCAAATTTTTTTTTCTATACTATAGATAATCCTACACATTTCAAATACACCTTTTTAGATGATTTATCTACATTACATGTTATCATATCTTAGTACAAGAACAAAAGTTGTTGGAAACTTTAAGAAAATTTAAGAAAGCCTTTGGATGAACATTAGCTGATATCAAAGGAATTAGTCCTTTGATTTGTATGCACAAAATTTTTTTGAAAGAACATCACAAACCAAAAATTGATCCTCAAAGGAGATTAAACCCCATGATAAAAAATGTTGTTAAGAAACAAATTTTAAAATGGTTAGATGTTGGGATAATATATCCTATCTCAGACAATGATTTGGTAAGTCCAATTCAATGTGTTCCTAAGAAAGGAGGTGTGACTTTCGTGAAAAATGAGAATAATGAATTAATATCAACAAGACAAGTCACTGGTTAGAAAATCTATAGTGATTATAGAAAATTAAATTCGACACCAGAAAAGATCGCTTTCCTTTACCTTTTTTGAATCAAATGTTGGATAGGCTAGCTGGGTACAAATATTTTTTTTTTACTTTTAAGATGGATATACTAGTTATCGTGAAATTTTTATTGCTTCTGAGGTTCAAGAGAAGAAAACATTTACTAGTCCTTATGGTACTTTTTCTTTTCAACAAATGCCCTTTGGTTTATGTAACACACCTGCAACATTTCAAAGATGTATGATGTCAATTTTTAGTAATTTAATTGAGAAAAAGATAAAAGTTTTTATGGATGGTTTTTTCTATGTTTGGAATTTCATTTGAGTCATGTCTAAATCATTTAGAGAAAGTTCTAGAATGTTGTGAAAAGATGAATTTAGCATTAAATTAGGAAAAAAAATGTAAATTCATGGTTGGAGGAATAATTGTACTTGGGCATAAAATTTCTGAAAATGGCATGAATGTAGATTTAACTAAAATTCAAGTTATAGCTAAACTACCTTGATCTACTATTGTAAGAGTAGTTAGAAGTTTTTTTAAGACATGCTAGTTTTTACAAGTATTATATAAAATATTTTCCAAAAATTACAAAGCTTTTATGCCAACTTTTACAAAAAAGATACGAAATTGGATTTTAACCAAGAGTGCCTTAATGCTTTTGAATTATTAAAGAAAAAAATTAATCACTACCCTAATAATAGTTTCACATGTTAGGGAGAAACATTCAAGCTAATGTGTGATGCAAGTGATTATGCAATTAGAACTGTTTTAGGGAAAAGATATGAATTTTTTTTAAAGCTATATATTATGCTAGTAAAACTCTAAATGATGCCTAAATTAATTATACTACTACTAAAAAATAGTTATTAGCAATTATTTATACTTTTGATAAGTTTATGTGATATCTAATTGGAACTATATGTGTTGTGTATACAGACCATTATGCTCTAAAATATTTGATGCAAAAGAAGAATGTGAAACCAAGATTATTTAGATGTGAACTTTTGATGCAATAATTTGATTTTGTGGTAGTAGATAGGAAGGGATCTGATAATCAAATAGCTGATCATTTCTCTAGACTAGAACAGGAAGACACATTTGATTTTGAAAGAGAAATTAATGAAACTTTTCAGAATGGACAACTTTATACTATTAAAGAATGGGAAATACCATGATACACTTATATTAGGAACTACATTATTAGTGGTATTTTACCATATGGATTGACAAACCGACAAGAAATAAAACTTATTTATGATGGAAATTTTTACTTTTGGGATGTCCCATATTTATACAAAAAATGTAAAGATATAGTTTTGCGGAGATGTGTGCCTTATGAAGAAATTGAAGAAATCATTCAAAAATGTCATGATTCTAAATTTGGGGGTCATTTTGGAAGTGATAGAACTGTTCATAAAATTTTACAATCTGAATTTTATTGGCCTACTCTATTTATAGACATTAATNTCCTTAGCTTTAAAATAACAAATCCATAGGATATCGAGGTTGTTTGCCTAGTGCAACATAAATCCTCAAACATATTTGAGACCTTTGTACAACCATATTGTATAATATAAGTCCTAACTTGCCTTAGGATTCCGAGGTAGTCGTTTGTCATGACTTAAATCCTCACATCTTCAAGGTTATTTGTGCTGATTGTTTCACACAAATGTAAATCCTAATAAATAAAAATTGCAGGATGAAACATTTAAATGATTCCTCCTAAATTGAAGCCAAATGATAGGATAGCTTGGGAAATCACTCTTCGAATCCGTGCTCCTAAATTGAAGCCAAATAATATAATAGCTTGGGAAGTCACCGAAGTTCTCCTTCGAATCCCTAAATGATTTCTCCTAAATTGAAGCCAAATAATAGGATAGCTTAAGGAAGTCACCGAAGTCTCCTTCGGATCTGTGACAACTCTAGTGTTTCCTCCTTTGGACTCCAAAACAAAATGTTCCAAATTTGAACCAATCCCCTTTTACACTTCTTAGTCAAATATCTTTGAAATGTCCTCACCATTTGAACTCCTTGAAGATAATTTTTCATTTTGCTACCTAAGATGTAATTAACTATAGGGGCTTGCCCTTATAGGAAGCTTTTCCCGAACTCAACATAATATAAACCCTATTTAATTCCTTATATTAAATAGGGGAATTTGTTGGGTCAACCCATTGGTTTCGCAGACCAAACGAATGTCATAACTTTCTTTAGTTTATTTGATCGAGCCTCACTCATTGGTTTCGCAGACCAAACGGATGTCATAACTTTCTCATAGGGGAATTTGTCGGCCAATACATTGGTTTAACAGACCAAACGGATGTCATAACTTTCTTCATTTATTGATCGAGCCTCACCCTCAATTCTTGTGTTTATCCTTCGAGATAGATACAAAATTTGAGGTAAGGCTCTTTCATCTAAACTATGAAAATATCGAGCCTCACCCTTAATTCTTGTGTTCATCCTTCGGGATAGATACAGGATTTGAGGTAAAACGCACTTTCATCTAAACTATGAAAATTATGAGGTCAGTTTGACTTCATCTTTTTCAAAAATAAAAATTTAAAAAAAAAAGATGTCCTTCCGAAGCGGGCAACAGGATTTCAATTCCGATGACCGACAGCTTCTTACGGGCAAACCCCACACCAAAAATAGTGCCGACAGAGCAAAATAACCGCATCAAGAGGACAAAAAATTAACATAACAGGATTGCAACAATTCAAAATCATACTTGAATGTAAGGTAGTTCAAGAGATTCTCAAAATAAGAGACGCTTTAAATGGTGCAATGGTGTAACACCCACGAAAAGGCTACTCGTTTTTTTGTCTTTCTTAGCCAACCAATTAGCAGGGAAATTTCCTTCACAAAAAATATAGGACAACTGAATTGATAATTTATACTTATCAATAAGCTCCCTAATTCTATTCCAAAGACCCAGAAAGTTCCATATGAGTAAGGAAACCATGCCAAAATCCCTGTAAAGTAAGAGAACCAGTCTCAATTATAAGATTATAAAAGTTACTAGAAATTGCTACCTGCATTGTAACCTACAAAGACAATATAAAGACCCAACACTTAGCCTCTAAAAGAGAAGAGACCGTAATCGGTGAAGCAAAAAAAAATGTAGTGGCCCAAGTGATTAAGAAAAACCACACCAGCACCAACCGTCGTGGAAGCCCAACTTCCATCAATATTAGTTTTGATCCAACCCGAAGGAGGGGGTTGCACCTAATTAAAGTGGCCATCCTACCCACTTGAGGTTGAGTTATAGTTCCTTCTAGGCCAAATATTCAACCAACTTGATAGACATAAGCTAGAATATATGAAACAATAGTAAATGGAGCCAAACCCATATTTTGGTATTTAAAATCATTTATAGCCATCCAAATAAACCAAATGACAACCAAAGGAAACCAAACCATTTTGTTATCCACCTGAGCAGCAGCTCTCCAAATGAGGAGATAATCATTAATGTAGGATCAATTCAATCAATTGATTTTAAAATGCTGACCCAAAACATACCAGACTTCTTCGGCATAAGAATAATGAAAGAAAAGTTGCACAGCAGATTCCTCATCTTTCTTACATAGATAACACTGAGAAGCAAACTTTAGACCTTTTAGCTGAAGAATATCGTGAAAGGGAAGCATGCTAAAAAAGAATCTCCAAAGGAAAAAGGAGAAGAAAGGAGTAAGAAATGCATTCCAAATATCTTTGCCCCAACATCAATTACTATAATTGTAGAGATTTGAATAAAGTAATTTTCTGGGGGAGAAAGAAGAGGAAATTTTCAAAAGAGAAGTGTCCTTCAATCTCCTTCTATTAGGAATTTTAGAGACCTGAGCAATTTTATCACCAATAAGAGCACATAATTTGTTAAAATCCCAATTCCCATCAATCCAACATTCATAAATGAGCAAGTTGTTGTTAAGTGATGGTTGAGCCGTAAAATTCTAATCTCCCAATCCCCATTGATCATGCCAAAAGAAAGTATTAGCCTCTCCAATATCC
>JXCR01137316.1:0-111119 GCA_002079205.1 Phalaenopsis hybrid cultivar | reverse complement strand
TTATTTTTTTTTATTTTTTCTAATTTTTTATATAATTATCTCTAAATTTCATAATTTACCAAATCTATTTAAAGGTGCCAAAAACTTGACGCAATATTTTAATAATAATAAATTTAAGCAAATAATATTGAGATTCTATGCGAGTATACATATAATTATCATGTAATACAGGACCTATTTAAGCCCAAAATATTGATCCCACAGGGAAGATTTAAATTTGAAATGATAAATTTACTATAAAATTCACAGAAGGTCAAAACAAAATTACTGTAAATAATAATTTCATATATTGGCTCTCTTCATAAATTACATTTTTGTGTGATAGATCAAGAGCCCCAAAATCATGTGTTGGTTCCAAGCTACAATGAACATAGAACAAAACGATAAAAATTTGATAAATAATAAAAAAAAGCTAAGAAAATACTCTTTTAAAAAAAATCAACCAACAAAAATTCAACTTTAAAAATATATTTTGATAGTTAAATGTGATAAAAATAACAAGAAAAGAAAACAAATATGTTAAGTTGTTTCTTTCAATTTTCAGGTCTCTTACTCTTTTCTCGTGCAGCGCGACTATCCTTGTCTGCACTAATTTTCTTAACATTCCTACAGAACTTCACATTCTTCACAAAAATACACAAAATTTCACAGATCTTTTTCACCAACGTCAACCCTATCACATGCCACATATCTATGAATTCAACACCTCAAATTCTCTACACTTCTTTCATGTTGGTTTCAGGATCAGTACCTAAATTCTAATTCATGTCATTCATGGTCAGTACCAAAATTCTTATTCTCTTTCTGACATTGATACATAAATTCTAATTCTCATTTTGGGATCAGTACCTAAATTCTAATTCCTATCTTTCTGAGATTTATACCTAAAATTTAATTCTAATTTCGGAATCAGTACCTAAATTCTAATATCAAATGTGATCCTCTCTCTGTTGTAGAACTCATACTCCATTTTCTCAGATCATATGTTTCACAACATATTTTAATAATTTAATTAGCCAAATCAAAATTTAAATTAATTTTTGAGTTGAAAATTCATCACAATTTATTTTATATTTTAATATTGGCACATCCATATTATCTCTCCATTTCACCATATCTCAGAGTATGGAGAAAGATAAAGTAAACTACTCAGAATTCATGTGAAAGATACAACAAAACCAAAATTTCATGTATAAAATAAAGTTCATACAAGACTAATAAACAAACAACACTTATCTAAAACTCTTTCTTAAAGAAAATCCCTTGTAGCCACTTCTAGGAAATGTTAGGAGAAAAAATCTCACTTTTCTCCTTCTCTAACACTCTTAGAGAAGAATTCACAGTTAATCTCACCACAAAACTCTAAATTATAAGAACAATGGACTCTAAATGGTTGTGGAATGAAAAATGGAAAAACGTGTGTTGCGTAGAAGGTTGAATTAGGACAATGAGATGTCGGGAAGAGTCCCTTTTCTGATCAATTTTGGCCCCAAATAAAGCCTAAATTTGGTTCTTCAATAGGTGCTCCAAAAACTCTTTAAAAAACATCCAAATTTGTCGAATCTTCTAGAAATAGGGGCTGAGCCGACAATGGCACTGTCGACGCCCATTCTGGCATCGTCGGCGTCAATGTTCCGCAATTTAATTTGTTGCTCCCTTTCAAACGGTGCCTTCAGCACTATTTCTGGCACCATCGATGCTGAGTAAAATTCACCATCTGTTCTGTTGGTCTGCATCGTCGACGCTACTCTTGGCGCTGAGGATTTCTTCAAAAATTCCTATTTGACTCTAAATTCCATTCTTTTTGCTTCCTTTTTGCTTCAAGTCCTAAAAATTAAAAACCTATAAGAAGAGATAAAAATATCTTCCATTAAAGTGCAATATCACCAAAAATGAGTTAAAATATAGGTATAAAAAGAACATATATTTTTTTTTGTATCATAGTGCTACTGTTGAATGCTTGGGATATCCTACCCTGATTTTCACTTTATGTGAACCATCAAGAGTTGAATCCCATGGAAATAAAGAGAGATTACAGCCTCAAAATCCGATTGGGAGGCACATGAATCAAGTAGTAGAATTGTTTGTTGAGTCTAGAAGTGGAAGAAGGTATAGACCCTCTACATCTGCTGTAGAGGCATCTACTTCTAGTTCTGCATTGTTGGAAGGTATTATGGACCGGTTCATGATTCAACAATATGAAATCATTAATATATAGACTCAGTTGGGTGAGATAAAAGCAAGGAATGCATATAATGATGAATATCAGTAGAGGAGAGTTCAACATGATATAGATCTTCAAAAGGCTATGGTTAGACACTTCCTGGGTGAACCTAATGTGAAATTTCCTGCTTGCCCCAGCTTTATTCCCTATGCTTCCATTCGTGATGAAGATGAAGAGGCAAGGCAAGAAGAAGAAGAAGAAGAAGAAGATGATGATGATGATGGTAAGGAAGGAGATAAGAACTGATAGTTTAGTTAAAGTTTGATTTGATATTATGTGTTTTTTATATGTTTGTTTGTACTGTGTTGCACTTTTATTTGAGACTAGTTGGATTTAAGATTTTATGTTGCGTTATGGACCTGTAATTTGTAATAGTAATAGTAGACTTTTTACTTCTCAGTTTTTGTTTTAGTATTTTCATTTTGAGCTTGTTAAATGTGTAGTATTTTCAATTTTTGCTTTTTAGCTTAGTATTTATATTTTAATTCCCAACAAATTCATTAGAATATATTATATTTTATTTAATGCTTTAAAGCCTATATGTAGTTTTACAATTAGTACCTACAGTATACATAACCAATTTCATGTTCAGAAATCCTCTACAGGTTAGTTTTTTTTTTTATGCATTTACTAGTTTCTTTTACCAACTAAAATTTTGTACTAAAATATTTTTAAAATCATTTAAGAACTTAAGTTTGGGGGAAAAGAAAAATTTCTTTTGAAATGGAGAAAACTAAATTTTATTTATCCTTATATAACTATATTTTTTTCAAAAGTAATTTAAAATGGCCTGGGATATCAAGATTTAACTTTAAATCACTATACATAAGTTTATAAATATTATAGTAAATTTAAGTAAAAAACTTTTTAATAATAAATGTCAATTCTAAAGTTAAAGATATTTGGTATGATAAGATAAGACTATGTTTTTCTTTTTTAAGTAAGAAAAATTGTATTTTTGAAGTGTTAAAAATTTAGTTTCATGTAAGAAGAAAGGAATGAGGCTTTTTGAAAAATCATAAACTAGTTTGACTTTATTAAGTAAAGGTTGGTTGTATAATTTTAACTTTAAGAAGAGGATAGTGAAGTTCAAAACTATTAAAGGCTATCCATAAATAGTAATCCTCACCTGGATAAAGAAAAAAAAAAGAGGGGGGATTAAAAAAATCCTAAAAGAAAAAGGAAAGAAAAAGAAAAGCAAAAGAAAAAAAATGGGTGAGGAGAAGCTTAAGGAGATGCCTAATAAAGAATTGACTTCACTTGAATCAACTTAAGGAAGGAGCTTTATTACACTTTCTATACTTGTATTAAAGTATTAGTAGCACTCCTAGAAAAGTGTTAAAGAAGTTCTTTTCCATATGAATGTTCTAAATGTTCTTAGCATGACAAATTTCAATTCTTCTTGAAATGAATAGAGATTTAGAAATCCTAAATTTGATTACTAGATATTCCTAGGCTTGGAGTTTGAACCTAGGTTATTAAAGGTTTTTCATAATTTTTTCTATTATATTTAATGAATTAAAGTATAGATTTGATAAGTTAATCTCTATCCTAAAGTCATATGCTTTTATGTAATAACAATGTCACTTGAGAAGAATTAAAATTTAAGTTTGGGGGATTTTGATACAAAAAATAATATACTCTTTTAAGAACCCTTTTTATGCCTATTTTAATGATATTGCACTTTAAAGAAAGGTATTTTTGAGTTTTTTTTTAGGTATACCATTTTTAGGCATTTTGAGTAAAAATGATAAAAGGAACAAAATTTGGAGCAAAAATAACCAATTTTGCAGTTTGCCTCATGATGCGCCAAAATGCAGAGCATTGGTGCATGATGCCCCAGATGCAACCTTTTCAAATTAAGGCGGGTCGAAATGAAGTTTGCATGAATTTTCAAAAGAACACTAGTTCTAAATACTGAATGGAGTGATTTTCAGTGCATCTATACACTTTGGAAGGTTCTAATTTGAAGGGGTTTGACTCTTTGATCAAAGGGGCACATCTTTTGAGTTCAAAGGTTTGACTTTTGAATTTTGGAGGGAAATTGAAATTCTTTTCAGAGGAGGCAACCCAAAATAAAATCAAGTTGGAGAAGAACTTCAAGGGGGGAGTGAAAAAAGATAGGTGGTGTGACAACCNAGGTTCTAATTTGAAGGGGTTTGACTCTTTGATCAAAGGGGCACATCTTTTGAGTTCAAAGGTTTGACTTTTAAATTTTGGAGGGAAATTGAAATTTTTTTCAGAGGAGGCAACCCAAAATAAAATCAAGTCGGAGAAGAACTTCAAGGGGGGAGTGAAAATAGATAGGTGGTGTGACATTTAAGAGGGAGAGATAGAGAGAGAAAATCAAGGGCATAGAGATTGTCTTCTAAGGTTGTAAGAGGAGAAGGAAGGTGAGATATTTCTTCTTAATTACAGTTCTAAGAGAGAATTGAGAGTGCTTGTAAGGGGAGAAAGGCTTGGAGAGAACTTTTAGGGATTTGCTTGGGAAGAATTGTGAGATACGTTGTATTTTTCATTTATTTTGTTTGTAACTTATTTTTATATATGAAGTCCGTGTTTTATCGTACATTCTCATGAATTATGGGTAATCTTCTTTATCCTTTTCCCTATTTTGAAGAAATAGTTTTGTGAAGAATTGACTTTGTTTTCTATAGTTTTAAATGTTAATAATTTGTGATGATTAGAACTCCGATATACATTAATTTTTCAATCTGGACAGTTGAATTGTTAAAATCTGTTAAGAAACATATGTTCTAAAAAGGGGATATGATTTCTATAATAAAAGGAGAATCACATTTGATTTCATGGGAGAGTATGTCATCCATGGGGTTGGGTGCAATTAAATAGGGAAATATACTTCGTTGGATGTAGAATTGGAAGATTTTAAGGTGACAGATGAGAATCCCCAATTTGGTTCAGTTGATTGGAAAATAATGTGAGCATGTTAGCCCTCAGGTGAGGGGGTAGTGGGAGGACTGGAGTGACAGCCGGTATCCTCCCAGCCCAACCACAGAATTAAGGACCAAACTCTTGATTAGTCAATATTCTTTATAACGCTCAGAAGAGGGTAGAGAATATGATTGCTCCTATTTGGCACAAAATAATTTTTAAATATATTTTTCAAATGATTTCAATTTCTTCGCAAGCCATATTTTCATTGTAAAGGGGAAGGGAGTTTTCTCATACTTGAACTTTTCGTCAACAAAAGCCTTTATTTTATTTCAACAATTTTACTTTTGAAAGTTTAGCATCTAGTTGTGGTCTTACATTTGTATATTTAATAGCATTTTACTAAATTAGTTTAACTTTAAACTTTATTCTTTAGTTTGGTTTTATTTCTACTTTAATTTTTAGAATAGAATATTAATAGCTAGCTTAAATGTCTTCACATCTTCTCTGTGGGATCGATATCTAGGACTCCATTAGAGCCGTATATTACTTGAACTATATGTATACCTGCGTTATATGTAGAAGGGAATTGGGAGTTTAAAAGAGGTTTTAAAGATAAATTATTTTCATTAAATTTAAATTATTGTTTGAGTTACCTTGCATATTTATTATTTAATTAATCCTAAGTTTCTGCGCATCATGAACGCCATGACCCTTGGTGCAATTCGCCCCCACAACGTCAAGAATTTAGTGGTCAAGGGGGTTTGTAGCACTGGTTCAAAGCCGATCAAATTTTATCGTGCTTCTACTTCTACTAATCTTGAAAATCATGTAAACTTGGATGAGAATCCTAACGAATTAATGGAATTACCTTTTGGTTACTTTTTGCCTTGTGTACAAAAGTTAATTGAACAGGGACATTTTCCAAAACAAATGCCAAAACAAAAATTACAACTTTTTGAAAAATTATGGGATGTTAATAGTCAAACTCCCAACTCAAAAGAGGATCTCAGATTTGGTACAGTTGGACCAGTAGATGATTCAGAAACTTGCATGACTATTACTAGTGAATCGAAAGAGGATTATCTTGCTGTGGAGAATGACTCTACGGATCAACGAATAGAAAATGCCCCACCAGAATTTGAGGAAGAAATCAAGTCAATTGTTGATGAATTAAAGGAAATTAACCTCAGGACATAAGAGCAGCCCAGACCTGCATTTACAATTTCTCTACTCAACGATGAAGAATCTTTAGAGTTTATTAGACTGTTAACATAATTTAAAAATTGCTTCGCATGGAGTTATTATGAAATGGTAGGACTGTCAGCAGAAGTTGCAGTGCATAAAATCGGGGTGGACAAAGATATGGTCCCAGTAAAAAAAGGTTCAAGAAGAATGCACCTCGAAATAGAGTAACAAGTCATTGCTAAGGTAAGGAAGTAAATAGATGCTAACTTTATGAGAGAAAAGTGATGCCCCACATGGTTGCCCAACAATGTACCAGTTAAGTAAAAAAAAATGGACAGATCCGTGTATGTGTCGACTTCAGGGATTTACACAAAGCATGTCCAAAGGAAGAATTTCCATTGCCAATACAAAAAACGATGGTGGATATCGCTTCAACACATGAGAATTTCTCCTTTATGGATGGATCATCCTGGTACAATCAAATCAAGATGGCTTCAGAAGATGCACCACTTACAGCCTTCAGAACACTTATTGGGATTTTCTGCTACACAGTGATGTCGTTTGAGTTGAAGAATGGAGTGACATACCAACAAGCTATGATAAAGATTTTTGATGATCTCATTCACAACCAAGTGGAATGTTATGTGGATGATTTGGTCATCAAAAGTAAACAAAAAATAGACTATTTGTACGATTTGAGGATCGTGTTTGAATGATTACGAGAATATGATCTTAAGATGATCCCTTAAAGTGTTCCTTCGGCGTCACCTCCGGAAAATTTTTAGGATTTGTTATCCGTCATCGGGGAATCGAGATCGATTGAGATAAGATTAAAGCTATCTTGAAAATGCCTCCTCCAAGGACTTTAAAACAACTACGTTCTTTCCAAGGAAAGTTGGCATATCTGAGACGCTTTATTTGTAATCTCTTTGGTAGGTGTCAGCCGTTCTTAGCATAAGTTAAGATGGATGTCAAACTCATTTGGGAAGAGAAATGCCAACGGGCTTTGAGGATGTTAAACAATACTTAATGACACCTCATATTTTGGCAAGCCCTATCCCAGGAAAACCTTTAATACTTTATACTGCAACCATAGAAGACTTTCTTGGAGCCCGCTTAGCCTAAGTCAATGACGAGGATAAAGAAACCACACACTACTACTTGAGTCGTCGTCTAATACTGATAAAGATAAGGTATCCACCTATTGAGAAGAATTATCTAGCTTTGATGTTTGCCTCCCAGAAGCTCATACATTATATGCTTTCTCATAAGGTAACTCTAATTTCGAAAGAATCCGTTGCAATATTTGATAACCTGACCAACACTCTTTAGAGGTCTAGCAATATGGTTGATGATTTTGTTGCAATTTGATATAACTTTTATTCCCCTCTGTGCTATCAAGGGACAAATTTTAGCAGATTTTCTAGCTGCACACCCACTTCCAGCTGGGTTCCCTCTTAATGATGAACTACTAGATGAACAAGTATTACAGATGGATTTCTCTAATACACAATGTTGAGAGATGTATTTCGATGGAGTTTCGTCTGCCAAAAAAGATAAATGATCAGGAACAGTTATCCCACGTAGAGGAAGAATTGGTTTGATCTTCATCACGCCAGATAAGGGCATGCTGAGATTTTCCTATCACCTAACAGAGCCATGTACCAATAATAAAGCAGAATATGAAGCCTTAATTATTAGGTTGGAATTGGCAATCTAGATGGATATAATAGATATTACCATCTATGGTGACTCATAACTCATCATTCAATAAGTCCACGGATAGTACAAGAATTTGAAATCAAGGTTAGCAGAATATTATTGGTACGCGATGAGGCTGCTAGAGTAGATTTGCAATATAACTTTCTATTAGATTCCTCGGGGAGCTAATGCTCATGTCGATGCTTTAGTAAAACTTGCAAAAGAATTGGTGTGTCCCACGAAGGGTTCCATTGACATTACGGTATGAGGAAGACAGGTTTTATCTTGAATCAACTTTAAAAATCTGCACAAACTTGGAAAAGAAGAAGAAACAATGATTGTGCTTACTGATATCAATGAAGATTGGCGCAAGCCATTGATGGAATACTTGTAAACTGGAAGGCTTCCAGAAGACAAGTCAATAGTGCATCATATCATAAGAAGGGCTATGTTGTACACTTTAGTAGGTGATGTCCTCTACAGAAGATCATTTGATCAGATGTGGCTACAATGTTTAAGAAAAGCAAAAGCACAAAATGTTGCAAAGAAGTACATGCTGGATTTTGTGGCGCTCACTAGTCAGGGCCAAAGATGAAAATAAAAGTCAAGAGACTCGGATATTATTGGTTGACAAGGATGTCCGACTGCATGGATACAATCAGAAGATGTCACCAGTGCCAAGTGCTTGGTGTGATCTTGCACCAACCTCTGAATGTGTTACACCCAATTGTCACCTCGTGGCCATTCAAGTGTTGGGGCACTGACATAATAGGTCCGATAGACCGTGCATCCTCAAAAAGACACAGATTTATACTTGCCACTACACATTATATTTCCAAATAGGCAGAGGCAATAGCTTTACGAGAGGTTACAATATAGCACGCCCTTCAATTTTTCAAAAGCCAATTCGTCTACTGTTTTGGAGTTCCGCGCAGAATAATTTCCGACAATGGGACAACCTTCAAGAGCATAAATCAACAATTTTGTCAAGCGACATGGGACAGACTGGAGATACTATGCGATCTACTATCCCAGAGAAAATGGCCTAGCCGAGGCTTTCAACAAGACACTGATAGAGATTTTAAAAAAACATTGGATGAAAATAAAAGGGATTGACATAACAAGGTGTTAGAAGCCTTGTGGGCCTACCGAACAACATTCAGGAGTCCCACTTAATGTACATCCTACACACTTGTGTATGGTTCTAAGGCCGTACTGGCATTAAAAGTCCAGACGCTGTCTCTTAGAGTCGCTATCGCCAATACACTCACAATAGAAGAAAGTGCAAAACTCAGAATTGAAGAATTAAAAAGTCTTGAAGGAATGCGACAAGAAGCACAACAGCATCTGGAGCTTTACCAAGCAAGGATGGTACAAGCTTATGACAAATTGGTCCGCCAATGATGTTCAAAGTTGGTGATCTCATTCTTGTGCTAAAAAAGCTTATTCTTGAACACCGCAAGATTGGTGAAATATTGGAGCCAACTTGAGAGGGACCATTTGTTATAGAAAAGGTCTATGAGGAGGAGCCTACCTGCTGGTGGATTTTCAAGGCAAGAGACCTATGTTGTCGATCAACGGACGATACTTGAATACAACTATCTATTTAGTCAAACATCTGTGACCGGGTGAAAAAATTTTGCAATAAAATTAACTTCATTAAAATGAAAATTTACATGCTTCAATTTTCTCCTTTCTACTTTTAAGGTTGATATTTTTCTAAATTAAATAATACGTAAATCTAAATAAATGTTCTTCTCACCAATACAAACTAAAATTTTATCTAATGAACACTTTGTTTTGTTATTGTTCTTGCTAAATTTCAGTGCACTGATGTTTTTCATGTCGTTTGCAGAAAAAATATCAGGACAAAAGCTGATTTTTGCTTTTAAGGATGGTTGGAATCATGTACCTAACAAGGAAAGGGCACCATAGGGTGACATCATAGACTTTGATGTATACTTCAGTCAAGTCGATGTAGACTACGAGGGTCCTCTAATGGATTTGGTCAGTCGTTAAGAAAAAGAGGGGTTACCATCGCTGTTAAAGATTATCACCAAGGAGGATTCCTTACTGAAGTGGAAGAAAGTGATAATGCAGCAAGATTCGATGGAGGGGACTAGTCATCTACCATCAATGATAAATGTACTGACCGGAGGTCGAGTCACTGCTAATGACGAGAGACTGCCAGATGCATTATTACGAAGGACTCAACACAGGAACGTCAATCATAAAAAACACAGAGCTTTCCTGAGTGAAGAAAGAAAACATCATAAGGTGGCAGAAAACTTGCTTAGCCTGATCCCTGAGGGGAAAATCTATGATCCAAGCATGAGAGAGACTTCCTACAGCTTGCCTGTCACAGAGAATGTGTCCAAGTTCACTACGGACCCGATACTACCAAAAGTTTTAAATGATCTTTATGTGGGTTGCCCAACATGCAACGCCAAGATTCCCACATGGATAGCAGCTACAGGGGAATTTTTGGAACGCCCAAACTGCAATGTCCTCCACCTAGAGTGTTACAAAACTCTAGAGGAATATACATCCACCAATAGCAAATTTCAGATAACTGATCACTCAAAGGGGGAATCATATATTTCGCTGGATACAAAGACAACACAAGCATGGATTCTTGCTGATATTGAAATGAGGTAGCATCCATGACAGCCGCTGATGGTTACCATGATAGAATTGAACAAAATGAAGAAAGTAAAGTAAAGGGAATTTTAATTTTATTAAGACGTTAAAGGAAGATTTATCAATATACTAGAAGGACTGGAGCTGTACACCATAGTCTTCTCTGAAAGTGAAGAAAGGAGCATTCTCGACTACAAATTTGTCCTAAGAGATAAGGGTCGAGCTGGTCTTCTGATGGAAAGGACCTATTCTGTACCATAAAAATGGATGTGTGCAAAAGGCAGAATCACCATCCAATGTGGTTGCTATTATAATTTTACCAAAGATAGACAAGGAAATCACCTAGGGAGTTTAAGACATGATGAGGTGGATACATTACCTCCTATAATAAAGTGGATGACCAAGAGGATGGTTAGGTGGAGCATACTTCCAGCCAACTACATTCCCAACAGTTGTATCATCAATATCTATGATGAAGGTGATTGCATTCCCCCACATTTAGACCATCATGATTTTGTGAGTCCTTCTTGCATGGTCTCCTTCATGAGCAAAAGCAATATTTACTTCGGGAAATAAAATAGATGTCATTTAACTCGAGGAGTTTAGAGGATCCATGGAGATTCTGCTACTAATAGGTTCAGTACTAATTCTCAAGAAAAATGGAGCAGACCTGGCCATGCACTGCATTCCATGGGTACGACACCGCAGGGTGCCTGTAACTTTCAGAAGGATGGATAGCAATAAGATGTCATAAGGATTCAATCAGATTGGGAGATAAAGGAACTACAACTTTACGAGCCATGAGAGGGTTGTACCTCTAAGTACACATAAAGGGAACTCTTATCCTGGAGCGTGGCTTAATAGGTTAGCTCGATCGGGAACTCACCACGCCGAAGATGGACAGTCAGGGGATACCTTTCGGTACCACATTTTGACGGAGTAGATATGATGATATATGTATAAAATATGTTCATCTTATGATATTTATTCAGCACGAAGATATCTTCAGATGTACTTTTGATGTGTTCAACATATTGTACCTTTTGATGCTTCGGCCTATGTTAAATCTGTAACCCCTATTTAAAACATGTTAGTGAAATTTATTTAAGAAATTAGTCTGTTTCATGAATTGCCCTTTTTGTGTGATAGATCAAGAGCCCCAAAATCATCTGTTGGTTCCGAGCTACAATGAACATAGAACAAAATGATAAAAATTTGATAATAAAAAAAAAAGTTAAGAAAATACTCTTTTAAAAAAAATCAACCAAAAAAAATTCATTTTTAAAAATATATTTTGATAATTAAATGTGATAAAAACAACAAGAAAAGATAACAAATATGTTAAGTTGTTTCTTTCAATTTTCAGGTCTCTTACTCTTTTCTTGTGCAGCGCGACTATCCTTGTTAGCACTAATTTTCTTAACATTCTTACGGAACTTCACATTCTTCACAAAAATACACAAAATTTCACAAATCTTTTTCACCAACGTCAACCCTATCACATGCCACATATCTATGAATTCAACACCTCAAATTCTCTACACTTCTTTCATGTTGCTTTCAGAATCAGTACCTAAATTCTGATTCATGTCATTCACGGTCGGTACCAAAATTCTTATTCTCTTTCTGGCATTGATACATAAATTCTAATTCTCATTTTTGGATCAGTACCTAATATCTAATTCCTATCTTTCTAAGATTGATACCTAAAATTCAATTCTAATTTCGGGATCAGTACCTACATTCTAATATCAAATGTGATCCTCTCTCTGTTGTAGAGCTCACACTCCATTTTCTCGGATCATATGTTTCACAACATATTTTAATAATTTAATTAGCCAAATCAAAATTTAAATTAAGTTTGGAGTTGAAATTTCATCACAATTTATTTTATATTTTAATATTGGCACATCCATATTATCTCTCCATTTCACCATATCTCAGAGTAGGGAGAAAGATAAAGTAAACTACTCAGACTTCATGCGAAAGATACAACAAAACAAAAATTTCATTTATAAAATAAAGTTCATACAAGACTTATCTAACACTCTTTCTCAAAGCAAATCCCTTGTAGCCACTTCTAGGAAATGTTAGAAGAAAAAATCTCTCACTTTTCTCCGTCTCTAACACTCTTAGAGAAGAATTCACACTTAATCTCACCACAAAACTCTAAATTATAAGAACAATGGACTCCAAATGGTTGTGGAATGAAAAATGGAAAAATGTGTGTTGCGTAGAAGGTTGAATTGGGACAATAAGATGTCGGGAAGAGTCACTTTTCTGATCAATTTTGGCCCCAAATAAAGCCTAAATTTGGTTCTCCAATAGGTGCTCCAAAAACTCTTCAAAAAGTATCCAAATTTGTCAAATATTCTAGAAATAGGGGTTGAGTTGACAATGGCACCGTCGACGCACATTCTGGCATCATCGGCGCCAATGTTCCGCAATTTAATTTGTTGCTCCCTTTCAAACGGCGCCGTCGGCACTATTTCTGGCACCGTCGACACTGAGTAAAATTCACCATCTGTTCTGTTGGTCTGCATCGTCGACGCTGCTCTTGGCGCTGAGGATTTCTTCAAAAATTCCTATTTGACTCTAAATTTCATTCTTCTTGCTTCCTTTTTGCTTCAAGTCCTAAAAATTAACAACCTACAAGAAAAGATAAAAATACCTTCCATTGAAGTGCAATATCACAAAAAATGAGTTAAAATATGGGTATAAAAAGAACATATATTTTTGTTGTATCATAGTGCCACTGTTGGATGCTTGGGATATCCTACCCTGATTTTCACTTTATGTGAACCATCAAGAGTTGAATCCCATAGAAATGAAGAGAGATTACAGCCTCAAAATTTGATTGGGAGGCACATGAATCAAGTAGTAGAATTGTTTGTTGAGTCTAGAAGTGGAAGAAGGGATAGACCCTCTACATCTGCTGCAGAGGCATCTACTTCTTGTTCTGCATTATTGGAAGGTATTATGGACCCGTTCATGATTCAACAATATGAAATCATTAATATATAGACTCAGTTGGGCGAGATAAAAGCAAGGAATGCATATAATGATGAATATCCGTAAAGGAGAGTTCAACATGATATAGATCTTTAAAAGGCTATGGTTAGACACTTCATGGGTGAACCTAATGTGAAACTTCCTGCTTGCCCCAGCTTTGTTCCCTATGCTTCCATTCGTGATGAAGATGAAGAGGCAAGGCAAGAAGAAGAAGAAGAAGATGATGATGATGATGGTAAGGAAGGAGATAAGAACTGATAGTTTAGTTAAAGGTTGATTTGATATTATGTGTTGTTTATATGTTTGTTTGTACTATGTTGCACTTTTATTTGAGACTAGTTGGATTTAAGATTTTATGTTGCGTTATGGACCTGTAATTTGTAATAGTAATAGTAGACTTTTTACTTCTCATTTTTTTTAGTATTTTTCAGTTTGAGCTTGTTAAATGTGTAGTATTTTCAGTTTTTGCTTTTTAGCTTAGTATTTGTATTTTAATTCCCAGCAAATTTTTTAGAATATATTATATTTTATTTAATGCTTTAAAGCCTATATGTAGTTTTACAATTAGTACCTACAATATACATAACCAATTTCATGTTCAGAAATCCTCTACTGGTTAATTTTTTTTTGTATGCATTTACTAATTTCTTTTACCAACTAAAATTTTGTACTAAAATATTTTTAAAATCATTTAAGAACTTAAGTTTGTGGGAAAAGAAAAATTTATTTTGAAATGGAGAAAACTAAATTTTATTTATCCTTAAGTAACTATATTTTTTTCAAAACTAATTTAAAATGGCCTGGGATATCAAGATTTAACTTTAAATCACTATACTTAAGTTTATAAATATTATAGTAAATTTAAATAAAAAGTTTTTAATAATAAATGTCAATTCTAAAGTTAAAGATATTTGGTATGATAAGATAAGACTATGTTTTTCTTTTTTAAGTAGGAAAAATTGTATTTTTGAAGTGTTAAGAATTTAGAGTTTCATGTAAGAAGAAAGGAATGAGGCTTTTTGAAAAATCATAAACTGGTCTTACTTTATTAAGTAAGGATGGGTGTATAATTTTAACTTTAAGAAGAGGATAGTGAAGTTCAAAACTATTAAAGGCTATCCATAAATAGTAATCCTCACCTGGATAAGGAAAAAAAGGGGGGGATTAAAAAAATCCTAAAAGAAAAAGAAAAGAAAAAGAAAAGGAAAAGAAAAAAAATGGGTGAGGAGAAGCTTAAGGAGATGCCTAATAAATATTTGACTTCACTTGAATCAACTTAAGGAAGGAGCTTTATTACACTTTCTATACTTGTATTAAAGTATTAGTAGCACTCCTAGAAAAGTTTTCATGAAGTTCTTTTTCATATGAATGTTCTAAATGTTTTTAGCATGAAAAATTTCAATTTTTCTTGAAATGAATAGAGATTTAGAAATCCTAAATTTGATTACTAGATATTCCTAGGCTTCGAGTTTGAACCTAGGTTTTTCATAATTTTTTCTATTCTATTTAATGAACTAAAGTATAGATTTGATAAGTTAATGTCTATCCTAAAGTCATATGCTTTTATGTAATAAAATTGTCACTTGAAAAGAATTAAAATTTAAGTTTGGGGGATTTTGATACAAAAAAATAATATACTCTTTTAAGAACCCTTTTTATGCCTATTCTTAATGATATTGCACTTTAAAAAAAGGTATTTTTGAATTTTTTTTTAGGTATACCATTTTTAGGCATTTTGAGAAAAAATGTGGAAAGAAACAAAATTTGGAGCAAAAATAACCAATTTTGTGGTTTGCCGCATGATGCGCCAAAATCCAAAGCACTGGTGCATGATGCGCCAGATGCAACCTTTTCAAATTAAGGTGGGTCGAAATGAATTTTGCGTGAATTTTCAAAAGAACATTAGTTCTAAATACCGAATGGAGTGATTCAATGCATCTATACACTTTGGAAGGTTCTAATTTGAAGGGGTTTGACTCTTTGATCAAAGGGGCACATCTTTTGAGTTCAAAGGTTTGACTTTTAAATTTTGGAGGGAAATTGAAATTTTTTTCAGAGGAGGCAACCCAAAATAAAATCAAGTCGGAGAAGAACTTCAAGGGGGGAGTGAAAATAGATAGGTGGTGTGACATTTAAGAGGGAGAGATAGAGAGAGAAAATCAAGGGCATAGAGATTGTCTTCTAAGGTTGTAAGAGGAGAAGGAAGGTGAGATATTTCTTCTTAATTACAGTTCTAAGAGAGAATTGAGAGTGCTTGTAAGGGGAGAAAGGCTTGGAGAGAACTTTTAGGGATTTGCTTGGGAAGGATTGTGAGATACGTTGTATTTTTCATTTATTTTGTTTGTAACTTATTTTTATATATGAAGTCCGTGTTTTATCGTACATTCTCATGAATTATGAGTAGTCTTCTTTATCCTTTTCCCTATTTTGAGGAAATGGTTTTGTGAAGAATTGATTTTGTTTTCTAAAGTTTTAAATGTTAATAATTTGTGATGATTAGAACTCCAATATTCATTAATTTTTCAATCTGGACAATTGAATTGTTAAAATCTATTAAGAAACATATGTTCTAAAAAGGGGATATGATTTCTATAATAAAAGGAGAATCACATTTGATTTCATGGGAGAGTATGTCATTCATGGGGTTGGGTGCAATTAAACAGGGAAATATACTTTGTTGGATGTAGAATTGGAAGATTTTAAGGTGACAGATTAGAATCCCCAATTTGGTTCAGTTGATTGACAAATAATGCGAGCAAGTTAGCCCTCAAGTGAGGGGGTGGAGGGAGGTCTGGAGTGACAACCGATATCCTCCCAGCCTAACCACGGAATTAGGGACCAAACTCTTGATTAGTCAATGTTCTTTATAACACTCGAAAGAGGGTAGAGAATATGATTGCTCCTATTTAGCACAAAATAATTTTAAAATAAATTTTTCAAATGATTTCAATTTCTTCACAAGACATATTTTCATTGTAAAGGGGAAGGGAGTTTTCTCATACTTGAACTTTTCCTCAACAAAAGCCTTTATTTTATTTCAACAATTTTACTTTTAAAAGTTTAGCATCTAGTTGTGGTCGTACATTTGCATATTTAATAGCATTTTACTAGATTAGTTTAACTTTAAACTTTATACTTTAGTTTGGTTTTATTTTTACATTAGTTTTTAGAATAGAATATTAACAGCTAGCTTAAATTTTCTTCACATCTTCTCTGTGGGATCGATATCTAGGACTCCATTAGAGTCGTACATTACTTGAACGATATGTATACTTGCGTTATATGTAGAAGGGAATTGGGAGTTTAAAAGAGATTTTAAAGATAAATTATTTTCATTAAATTTAAATTATTGTTTGAGTTACCTTGCATATTTATTATTTATTTAATCCCAAGTTTCTGCGCATCATGAACGCCATGACCCTTGGTGCAATTCGCCCCCACAAGGTCGAGAATTTAGTGGTCAAGGGGGTCTGTAGCACTGGCTCAAAGCCGATCAAATTTTATCGTCCTTCTACTTCTACTAATCTTGAAATTCATGTAAATTTGGATGAGAATCCTAATGAATTAATGGAATTACCTTTTGGTTACTTTTTGCCTTGTGTACAAAAGTTAATTGAACAGGGACATTTTCCAAAACAAATGCGAAAAGAAAAATTACAACTTTTTGAAAAATTATGGGATGTTAAAAGTCAAACTCCCAACTCAAAAGAGGATCTCAGATTTAGTACAGTTGGACCAGTAGATGATTCAGAAACTTGCATGACTATTACTAGTGAATCAAAAGAGGATTACCTTGATGTGGAGGATGAATCTACGGATCAACTAATACAAAACGCCCCACCAGAATTTGAGGAAGAAATCAAGTCAATTGTTGATGAATTAAAGGAAATTAACCTCAGGATAGAAGAGCAACCCAGACCTACATTTACAAGTTCTCTACTCAACGATGAAGAATCTTTAGAGTTGATTAGACTGCTAACATAATTTAAAAATTGCTTCGCATGGAGTTATGATGAAATGGTAGGACGGTCAGCAGAAGTTGCAGTGCATAAACTCGGGGTGGACAAAGATATGGTCCCAGTAAAAAAAGGTTCAAGAAGAATGCACCTCAAAATAGAGTATCAAGTCATTGCTGAGGTGAAGAAGTAAATAGATGCTAACTTTATGAGAGAAGAGTGATACCCCACATGGTTGCCCAACATTGTGCCAGTTAAAGAAAATAAATGGACAGATAAGTGTATGTCTCGACTTTAGGGATTTACACAAAGCATGTCCAAAGTAAGAATTTCCATTGCCAATACAAAAATTGATGGTGGATATCGCTTCAACACATGATATTTTCTTCTTTTATGGATCAATCATCCTGGTACAATCAAATCAAGATGGCTTGAGAAGATGCAGCACTTACATCCTTCAGAACAGTTATTGGGATTTTCTGCTACACAGTGATGTTGTTTGAGTTGAAGAATGCTGGAGTGACATACCAACAAGCTATGATAAAGATTTTTGATGATCTCATTCACAAACAAGTGGAATGTTATGTGGTTGATTTGGTCATCAAAAGTAAAAAAAAAAATAGACTATTTGTACGATTTGAGGATCGTGTTTGAATGATTACGACAATATGATCTTAAGATGATCCCTTAAAGTGTGCCTTCGGCGTCACCTCTGGGAAATATTTAGGATTTGTTATCCGTCATTGGGGAATCGAGATCGATTGAGATAAGGTTAAAGTTATCTTGAAAATGCCTCCTCCAAGGACTTTAAAACAACTACGTTCTTTCCAAGGAAAGTTGGCATATCTGAGATGCTTTATTTCTAATCTCTCTGGTAGGTGTCAGCCGTTCATAGCATAAGTTAAGAAGGATGTCAAATTCATTTGGGAAGAGAAATGCCAATGGGCTTTGAGGACGTTAAACAATACTTAATGACACCTCATATTTTGGCAGCCCCTATCCCACAAAAACCTTTAATACTTTATACTGCGACCATAGAATACTCTCTTGGAGCCCACTTAGCCTAAGTCAATGATGAGGATAAAGAAAACGCACACTACTACTTGAGTCGTCGTCTAATACCGATGGAGATAAGGTATCCACCTATTGAGAAGAATTATCTAGCTTTGAGTTTTGCCACCCAGAAGCTCAGACATTATATGCTTTCTCATAAGGTAACTCTAATTTCAAAAGAATCCGTTGCAATATTTGATAACCTGACCAACACTCTTTGGAGGTCTAGCAATATGGTCGATGATTTTGTTGCAATTTGATATAACTTTTGTTCCCCTTTGTGCTAGCAAGGGACAAATTTTAGCAGATTTTCTAGCTACACACCCACTTCTAGCTGGGTTCCCTCTTAATGATGAACTACTAGATGAAGAATTATTACAGATGGATTTCTCTAATACACAATGTTGGGAGATGTATTTCGATGGATTTTCGTCAGCCAAAAAAGATAAATGATCAGGAACAGTTATCCCACGTAGAGGAAGAATTGGTTTGATCTTCATCACGCCAGATAAGGGCATGCTGAGATTTTCCTATCACCTAACAGAGCCATGTACCAATAATAAAGCAGAATATGAAGCCTTAATTATTAGGTTGGAATTGGCAATCTAGATGGATATAATAGATATTACTATCTATGGTGACTCATAACTCACATTTAATAAGTCCACGGATAGTACAAGAATTTGAAATCATGGTTAGCAGAATATCATCGGTACGCTATGAGGCTGCTAGAGCAGATTCCCAGTATAACTTTCTATTGGATTCCTCGGGGAGCTAATGCTCATGTCGATGCTTTAGTAAAACTTGCAAAAGAATTGGTGTGTCCCACAAAGGGTTGCATTGACATTACGGTATGAGGAAGAGAGGTTTTATCTTGAATCGACTTTAAAAATCTGCACAAACTCGAAAAAGAAGAAGAAACGATGATTGTGCTTGCTGATATCAATGAAGATTGGCGCAAGCCATTGATGGAATACTTGTAATCTGGAAGGCTTCCAGAAGACAAGTCAATAATGCATCACATCATAAGAAGGGCTATGTCGTACACTTTAGTAGGTGATGTCCTCTACAGAAGATCATTTGATCAGATGTGGCTACAATGTTTAAGAAAAGCAAAAGCACAAAATGTTGTCAAAGAAGTACATGCCGGATTTTGTGGCGCTCACTAGTGAGGGCCAAAGATGAAAATAAATGTCAAGAGACTCGGATATTATTGGTTGACAAGGATGTCCGACTGCTTGGATACAGTCAGAAGATGTCACCAGTGCCAAGTGCTTGGTGTGATCTTGCACCAACCTTTGAATGTGTTACACCCAATTGTCACCTCGTGGCCATTCAAGTGTTGGGGCACTGACATAATAGGTCCGATAGACCGTCCATCCTCAAAAGGACACAGATTTATACTTGCCACTACATATTACATTTCCAAATAGGCAGAGACAATACCTTTACGAGAGGTTACAATATAGCACGCCCTTAAATTTTTCAAAAGCCAATTCGTCTACTTATTTGGAGTTCTGCGCTGAATAATTTCCGACAATGGGACAGCCTTCAAGAGCATAAAAATCAACAATTTCGTCAAGCGACATGGGATAGACTGGAGATACTATGCGATCTACTATCCCAGAGAAAATGGTTTAGTCGAGGCTTTTAACAAGACACTGGTAGAGATTTTTAAAAAAAACATTGGATGAAAATAACAGAGATTGACATAACAAGCTGTTAGAAGCCTTGTGGGCCTACCAAACAACATTCAAGGCTCCCACTTAATGTACATCCTACACACTTGTGTATGGGTCTAAGGCCGTACTGGTATTAAAAGTCCAGACGCTGTCTCTCAGAGTCGCTATCGCCAATCAACTCACAATAGAAGAAAGTGCAAAACTCAGAATTGAAGAATTAGAAAGTCTTGAAGGAATGCGACAAGAAGCACAACAACATCTAGAGCTTTACCAAGCGAGGATGGTACAAGCTCATGACAAATTGGTCCGCCAATGATGTTCAAAGTTGGTGATCTCATTCTTGTGCTAAAAAAGCTTATTCTTGAACACCGCAAGATTGGTGAAAAATTTGAGCCAACTTGAGACGGACCATTTGTTATAGAAAAGGTCTATGAGGAGGAGCCTACTAGCTGGTGGATTTTCAAGGCAAGAGACCTATGTTGCCGATCAATGGACGATATTTAAAGACAACTATCTATTTAGTTAAAGATCTGTGACCGGGTGAAAAAATTTTGTAATAAAATTAACCTCATTAAAATGAAAATTTTTGAATTTACATGCTTCAATTTTCTCCTTTCTACTTTTAAGGTTAATATTTTTTCTAATTTAAATAATGCATAATTCTAAATAAATGATCTTCTCACCAATACAAACTAAAATTTTATCTAATGAACACTTTGTTTTGTTCTTGTTCCTGCTAAATTTTAGTGCATTGATGTTTTTCATGTCGTCTGCAGAAAAAATATCATGACAAAAGCTGATTTTTGCTTTTAAGGATGGTTGGAATCTTGTACTTAACAAGGAAAGGGCACCATAGGGTGACATCATAGACTTTGACGTATGCTTCAATCAAGTCGATGTAGACTATGAGGGTCCTCTAATGGATTTGGTCAGTCGTCAAGAAAAAAGGGGTTACCATCGCTGTTAAAGATTAGCAACAAGCAGGATTCCTTATTGATGTGGAAGAAAGTGATAATGCAACAAGATTCAATGGAGGGGACTAGTCATCTACCATCTATGATAAATGTACCGACCGGAGGTCTAGTCACTGCTAATGACGAGAGACTGCCAGATGCACCATTACGAAGGACTCAACACAGGAATGTCAATCATAAAAAACACAGAGCTTTCTTGAGTGAAGAAAGAAGGCATCAAAAGGTGGCAGAAAACTTGCTTAGCCTGATCCCTGAGGGGAAAATCTATGATCCAAGCATGAGAGAGACTTCCTACAGCTTGCCTTTCACAGAGTATGGGTCCAAGTTCACTACGGAGCTGATACTACCAAAAGTTTTAAATGACTTTATGTGGGTTGCCCAACATGCAACGCCAAGATTCCCACATGGATAGCAGCTACAGAGGAATTTTTGGAATGCCCAAACTGCAATGTCCTCCATTTAGAGCGTTACAACACTCTAGAGGAGTATACATCCACCAATAGCAAATTTCAGATCACCGATCACTCAATGGGGGAATCACATACCGCTGAATACAAAGACAACCCAAGCATGGATTCCTGCTGATATTGAAATGAGGTAGCATCCATGACAACCGCCGATGGTTACCATGAAAGAATTAGACAAAATGAGGAAAGTAATGTAAAGGGAATTTTAATTTTATTAAGAAGTTAAAGGAAGATATATCAATATACTAGAGGGACTGGAGCTGTACACCATAGTCTTCTCTGAAAGTGAAGAAAGGAGCATTCTTGACTACATATTTGTCCTAAGAGATAAGGGTCGAGCTGGTCTTCTGATGGAAAGGACCTATTCTGAACCATAAAAATGAATGTGTGCAAAAGGCATAATCACCATCCAATGTGGTTGCTATTATAATTTTATCAAAGATAGCAAGGAAATCACCCAGGGAGTTTAAGACATGATGAGGTGGATACATTACCTCATATAATAAAGTGGATGATCAAGAGGATGGTTAGGTGGAGCATACTTCCAGCCAACTACATTCCCAACAGTTGTATCATCAATATCTATGATGAAGGCAATTGCATTCCCCCACATTTAGACCATCATGATTTTGTGAGTCCTTTTTGCATGGTCTCCTTCATGAGCAAAAGCAATATTTACTTTGGGAAAAAAATAGATGTCATTGAACTCAAGGAGTTTAGAGGGTCCATGGAGATTCTGCTACTAATAGGTTCAGTTCTAATTCTCAAGAAAAATGGAGCAGACCTGGCCAAGCACTGCATTCTATGGGTACGACACCGCAGGGTGCCTGTAACTTTCAGAAGGATGGATAGCAACAAGATGTCATAAGGATTCAATTAGATCGGGAGATAAAGGAACTACAACCTTATGAGCCATGTGAGGGTTGTACCTCTAAGTACACAAAATGGGAACTCTTATCTTGGAGCGTGGATTAGTAGGTTAGCTCGATCAGGAACTCACCACGCCGAAGATGGATAGTCAAAGGACACCTTTTCGGTACCACATTTTGACGGAGCATATATGATAATATATGTATAAAATATTTTCATTTTATGATATTTATTCAGCACGAAGATATCTTCAGATGTACTTTTGATGTGTTCAACATATTGTACATTTTGATGCTTCGGCCTATGTTCAATCTGTAACCCTTGTTTAAAACAGATTAGTGAAATTTATTTAAGAATTTAGTCTATTTCATGAATTTCCCTTTTTGTGTGATAGATCAAGAGCCCCAAAATCATCTGTTGGTTCCGAGCTACAATGAACATAGAACAAAACGATAAAAAATTGATAATAATTAAAAAAAGTTAAGAAAATACTCTTTTAAAAAAATCAACCAAAAAAAATTCAATTTTAAAAATATATTTTGATAATTAAATGTGATAAAAACAACAAGAAAAGAAAACAAATATGTTAAGTTGTTTCTTTCAATTTTCAGGTCTCTTACTCTTTTCTCGTGCAGCGCGACTATCCTTGTCTGCACTAATTTTCTTAACATTCCTGCGGAACATCACATTCTTCACAAAAATACACAAAATTTCACAAATCTTTTTCACCAACGTCAACCCTATCACATGCCACATATCTATGAATTCAACACCTCAAATTCTCTACACTTCTTTCATGTTGCTTTCAGGATCAGTACCTAAATTCTGATTCATGTCATTCACGGTCGGTACCAAAATTCTTATTTTCTTTCTGACATTGATACATAAATTTTAATTCTCATTTTGGGATCAGTACCTAAAGTCTAATTCCTATCTTTCTGAGATTGATACCTAAAATTTAATTCTAATTTCGGGATCAGTACCTAAATTCTGTTTCCAATCTATCAAGGTAGGTACCTAAATGCTGATTCTCTTTCTGAGGTTGATACGTAAATTTCAATCCTCATTTCAAGATCAGTACCTTAATTTTCATTCCTATCTTCTGAGGTCAGTACCAAAATTTCAATCCTCATTTCAGGATCAGTATCTAAATTTTGATTCCT
Source organism: Phalaenopsis hybrid cultivar (assembly GCA_002079205.1). NCBI lineage: Eukaryota > Viridiplantae > Streptophyta > Magnoliopsida > Asparagales > Orchidaceae > Phalaenopsis > Phalaenopsis hybrid cultivar. The sequence goes on along the minus strand of JXCR01137316.1, from coordinate 87,297 downwards.
ATCTTTTGAGCTGAGTACCTGAATTCTGATTCTCTTTTTGAGATTGATACATAAATTTCAATCCTCATTTCAGCGTTAGTACCTAAAATCTGATTCCTATCTTTGGAGCTCGGTACCTAAATTATGACTCTCTTTCTGAGATTGATTCCTAAATTTCAATCCTCATTTCGGAATCAGTACTTAAATTATGATTCCTATCATTCTAGGTCGGTACCTAAATTCCAACCCTCTTCCTGAGATTGATACCTAAATTTCAATTCTCATTTTTGAGAATAGTACTTAAATTCTGATTCCCTCTTTTTGGAAACAGTACAAAAATTCTTATTCCTTTCTTTCGAGGTCGATACCTAAATTCTAACTCTCTTTTTGGGATTGATACCTAAATTTCAATTCCCATCTTGGGGTCAGTATTCAAATTATGATTCCCTCCTTTCGGAATTAGTACCTAAATTCTGATTCCTATCTTTTGAGGTTGGTATCTAAATACTATCTCTTTTTCCAGGATTGATTCGTAAATTTCAAGTCCCATCTCGGTGTCAGCACCTAAATACTGATTCTCATTATCCGTAAACACCTGAAACTTGATAATTTGGAACCCACTCCCCAATCCCTAGCGAGAATTTCAAACCCTCGGTTTTGATCGGATATTCACTTGCTAACTACCCATCAGAAACAAATACCACTCCATTCTACTTTTCTTTCAAGGTCTATTTACTTAGGAGTCTTTATTGGTTTCGTTGATCTCGTCAGTCAACACCATTACGTGCGGTGTGCTTGTGTTGCACACCACACCTATTGGGGGTCCATTTGTTGACCTCACCTTTGGTTGAGGTTTAGCTTTCCCTCATTAGTAGCCTAAGGTCTAGCCATAGGACTTTCTTATTGATTATTCCTAGAAAACTAGAAAAGGGAACCCTCTCCTTCAGAAACTCTGAACTCTTCTGTGATCAACTTAAAGTTCCATATACTAGTCCTAACCTCTAGCACTTAGTAGGTGGGGCCACTATAGAGGAAGCTCAAGGGGTGTCCCCATAGGACTGTTTGACCTTAAGGTTGACTCTGGGTGTTGGTATGGAGCTAGTTCACTCACTGCACTCACTTTCACCAACATTCACTCAAAGCTGTAAAACCCAAATTTGTTGTCCTTGATCCCTTAATCTTTTAGGAGACCATTTAGATGGTCCCCCAGACCCACTAGCCTTAGACTTGGGTTTAGTTAAGACTAGTACATAGAGTACCAAATGAGGGTTCTATTGGTCCATTGCTCATATAAGGTGGTTGGCACCCCAATTCTACCAAAATATCCAACTTGGCATTTTGCTCCTAAACCCACCCAAATTACCTAAATACCCTTGAAATCCTAAACTTGACCAAAACTCCCAAATTCATCCAAATAAACAAATTTGTTCAAAAAATATTTCCAACCACTTGAAACTACCCAAATTGCCCAAAACATCCCAAAAATTCCTAAATTACCAAAATACCCTCAAATTTGCAAAAATTACGAAAATACCCTTAGTAGCCCAAACTTTCCCAAAACCATCAAAATCATTTCAAATGTCCCCAAACAAATTTGGACCTTTTAGTTGAACCTAATTTGACCAATTTGAGCATTTTGACTGAAACCCTTAAATTGTCATTAAAGGCGCAATTTCCCTAAATTCATCCCAAATGTTCATGAATTTTGCCCCAATTCTCCTCAATTTCAATTCTAAGCTCAAATTCATCATTCATACGATCAATCCAAACCAAATCCAAGCCTAATAAACCCATGCTTTGAGCTCAAATTTTATCCAAATCAAAGCCCCCAATGTTGGCCCTGTGACCTAATCTCAACTAATTGAACCCTATGATTCACTTAATTGCCCCAAATTAAATCCTAAATTCTTCATAAAAATTCTCACACCAAGTTGGACCTTCAATTAGCCTTGTTCAAGCCTCAATTTCCCTCAATTTTAACCTACATTGAAAATCTCCAAATTTGCCACAAATTGGCTGTCTCCAAATTTCACCAAATTGAATGCCCTAACCTCCAAATTGACACTCAATTCATGTTGAGAACTCTTCATGACATTCCTATAGAGAATTTTCAACCATAAATTTGAACCTAGCAACTTTAGCCAAATCTTAACCCAATTCTAACCCAACGCCCCCAAATTGCCCAAATGCCGAAAATTATCTACATTGAACATCCAAATCAATTCAAAATCGCTCAAAACCTTTTCCAGACTTATTGTGAGAATCATCTACACAATATTGATCAATAAATTGAGCTCAATGTCTTTGCTAGCCTTACCAAAACCCAACTTCTATCCATTTTGACCCAAATTGAACCCCTTCACAATAATTGACTTAGCCATCCCAAAGTCACCAAATGAATGTCACCACAACCACTAAGCACACTATATTGACTAGGCTAAACCACCTTAAACTCACCCAAGTGAGCTATGGACCAATGTGTCCCTAAAATAAGGGATTTCATCACATTTTTGAGCCTTAACAAAGAAATATCTTCCATCATCATTAACCATTAGGGGTAAATCATAACTAACCCTCTCTTTGGCTCACCTGACCACTTGAACACCTCCCTTTCTCTGGCCAACCACTCTACTCGCCAAAAAATTCCAAAACCGTGAGCCACCACCCCTAAATCAAGCCCAATTTCAACCCTAGAGGCCAGCTCATCCTAATTGCTCTTTAGAGCTCCTCAGCCCTCCACCTAAGCAGCTCTTTACACCCGTCAATTGGCCTTGTTGGGCAGCCCAAGCCCTTATATTTAATCAACCCCCTCCTTGGCTAAAAGAGAGGTGTTCAAAATGCTTGGGGACATGCTATCAAAATCTCTCCAGTGAATCTCCAAGCATCTCTAAGCTCAATCCATCCATCTTCCCCCTCTGATTCTCACTGTGAGAGCCCAATTTTGAGCTCAAAGTTTCAGCTCATATTAAGAAATCTCTCCACAGTCCACCAAACTCTAATAAGTTGTGACACACCATACTTAGAGAAAGAGGAGTTGATTCCCCATCAAAGCCCCCTCTGAAATAGGCTATAGGATAACTCTAGACCAACAGCTGAAATTGAGTTTGATCAAAATCATACCTAGAAAATTCACCAGGGCTTAGGACATCATCTGGAGGCCCGTTGGATTTAATCAAAGCTACCACAACCATTTAATTGTGGCCTCCCTTCTTAGACAAATGTATTGAGCGCTAACCCTAAGTAGAGCCTATTTTAACTCTCCAAGTGTAATGGCTTTATTTCATACTTGATTAACCATATAGATGTGTTCATCTTGAGTAGATGAAAGTTTAAAAATAAACTCCATGCGATTTGGTTGAGTCTATGGGAAGATCTTAGAGTTTTACTGTGAACGGTTCACGATCTAAGTCATTTGAGGAGGACAACGGGGAGATGTCTAATCACGCGTTTATTTAATTAATGTAGGAGATCGAGCCGGACGAATCTTTGGAGAAAAAAGGCTAGTTGCGTGGTAGCTGAGGTGGATGGCGGCATAAAATGGCGGAGCACTGCGTGTGAGCTCAGACTCATCGTAGGATGAGGTGATGCCGCGTGGATAAGTAGAAAATATGGATTTTCTGAATTTATTTTAATACATGAACTTCAAAAATTCATATTTTTCTCTAAAAAATCATAAAAATAAAAGAAAAATATCCTCTTGCTCAGTCAACATAGGAGAATAATATGGATGAAAAATAAAAATTATTTGCCAAGTATATAATTTTTAATTACTCAAACACCCTCTTTGTTATTTTAATTCTCCATGACTAAATATGGCTCACCATGGCTTGAAATTTTAAGGTTTATTCCTCCTAACAGAGGGGATGTTCTCTAATTTTTCTAAGGTCAGAAGGCATCTCTATGCTTCTAGCCTTAATTTTCAAGCTAGGATGGCCATTTTGGCTTATATTAATTATATAAATCAAAATATCATTTGGAAAATTATGAGGATAATTTTAGTAGGTTTCCTATGGTTAGGGAAATCTAGGAAAAATATTATGATGTTTTGAATTATTTTGTACATTTGTATATTTAATCAAATGTATTCACTTTGTGTTAATTTATGTAAATTTTATACTTATCAAAAATTCATAAAATCGGTTCCATATTGTGCCTAAGAATCATGTTTACTTACTGTAAAAAATTAAAAATTATTTGGCTTAGTTTAAGCACTAAACTTGATTTTTAAAGAAACATTCCAGTTTTGCACAAAAAAAAGTTATAATAAATTAAATAAGCTTTGAAAAATCATGAAAACTAGTTTTCTTAGTTGCTTGTGATCAGGGGCATTTAATAAAAATAAAACTTATTTTTGTGAAAATATGTCATTTTCAAGTGTATTTTGAATTAAAAATAATTAAAATAATCAAAATTTTCAAAAATACAAAAAATGTTTCAAAATGTGTACAAGTTTTCCTTGATCACTTAGAATTCATTAGAATATTCTTCCTAATTTTTCTAAGTTAAAAATAAATTTTAAAAGCTTAAAAGTTAATTTTCCTTATTTTCTCATTAAGATAATTATGAAAAATTAGATAAAAATCATAAAAATACAAAATTTGATTCTCTAAGGTTCATAATCAAAATTTCGGGTTGAACATGGGAAAATGGAAAATTTTGATCTTAATAAATATGTTTGGATGATTAAAATACAATGGGATTTAAAGGTAGAAACTCACTCACCACCTTTGCACAAAATCAACAAGATAATAATTTTCCTAATCTTCAAGACTTGTAAGTCAATTAAGATCAAATTATTCTAAAGTGACGAGCTTAAGATAGAAAAAATGATAATTTAATTATCTTAAGCCTAAGATTGATGATGATGTGATCTTTTAATAAGAATACATATCACTTAAATCAAAATTTTGATAATCTCCATTCCTCCTATCATGACTGTTAAAGGCTTAGTAGTGACATAGACTCAATATCTACAGTCAATTGATCAGATTTAGAAGATAACATGATTGGTGATTAACATCCTTATACACTACAAGCCCGACTTTAATTGTGGGTACCACAATCTTAAATGACTTAAACTTTTCTTAGGGGAACCCACTCAAATAACTTTTAAATGAAACATCAATTAATTAATTGGGTACCCTATCTTGGGGAAAATTAAATTATCAAGTTTCCCTGAGCAATGGGCTAGTCAAACTTCAAACTTGGATGATTAATGGAACAATATGATAAGTCCAAAATGAACTCGAAATATTTTAAGAACTCTTCAAAGTGGTCTTGGGTCATCCCCCAAACATTTTGAAATTTATTGGACACTCTGAAAGGCAAATTAGACTTGCCATATTTTTGTTCTAAAACCATTCACTAGGATCTTCTGAGATTCAATGAAGTCACAACTTGGAGTTTGGTAGCTAAACCTTCATCTACTCCTCCAATTTAAATTCCCTGCAAAATTATATACATGCCTTGCAAGTACTAACCTTTCAGGTGGAGGAATGAGAAGAGTCAACATATATGCTTTTAAATTGTTGATTTACCTTTTTGTACTTCTTTCCTCGAGCTTGCATGTTAAATAATGATGTCACCCTGCATGAAAATCAAAACAGCTAGTATAGCAGTAAAACCAAACCCAAAACTAAAAATCAATCAAGTTAAAATTTACCGCCACAACATTTAAAATATAAGACAGCTCAAAATTTAATCACAAACCAAATAAAGAAAAAATTGCAACTAAATTAAAATGTCTCTACAGATGACTAAGAATCCCTAGGAGGAGATAACCTACTGTTGCTAATAAGGTTTGCCATAGTCTAAATGAAAGTATGAAACTTATTAAGTTGAGCTTAATAAATTCTTTTGGAGTAAGTGAATCAGAAAGAAAATATTGGTGCTGGAACGAGGGAACTGTATGGTCCTAACCAGTGTTGCTCTAATCAACTTTAATATAGCCCATAATATTTAAACAATCATGACCCTTAGGGACATCTGATTTGACATCATAACTTGACACATTAGAAATCCTAAACTTATCACGATGAGGAATTTGGAGCTAGCATTGTGGGCAGCACGTCCATCTTCAATAGCAGAACAAGTCTACATCAGCTAAACCATTCTTTCTTTAGAATTAAATAACCAAGCCATAGTACTTCGAGGTAGTTTGCTTACGCAACATAAATCCTTAACTTTTTTGAGGCTTTTGTATAGCTATGCTACACAATATAAGTCTTAACTCATCTTAGGATTCCGAGGTTGTCATTCATCACAATCTAAACCCTCACATCTTCCAGGCTATTTGTGTGATCGTTTCACACAAATGTGAGCCTCAAATTAATGAAATTTATAGGATGAAACATTTAAATAATTTCTCTCCAAAACTGAAGCCAAACCATAAGATAGCTTGGGAGGTCACCAATGTTCTCTTTTGGATCTATGACTTTTTGTTTGAATTCCAAAACAAAAAGTTTCAAATTTGAGCCATTTCTTTTTCACACCTCTTTATCGGACCTCGTTGAAAAGTCCTATCCTTTTGACCTCTTTAAAGATAATATTTCCTGATTTTTATCGACAGTTTTCTTAGGTGACTTCTGTTATCTAAGATGTAATTAACTATAGGGGCTAGCACATATAGGAAACTTTTTCAAACCGAGCTTAATGTAGACCATATTTAATTCTTCATATTAAATAAGGGAACTTGTCGGCTTATAAATAAAAATGGTTTTTGCAAACCAAACGGATGTGATATACTTCTTAGTTTATTTGATCAAGCCTCACCCTCAAGTCTTGTGTTTATCTTTTAGGATTGATACATGGCTCAAAGTATATGCTCTTTCATTTAAAATATGAAAGATAGGAGATAAATTTGATTTCATATTTTTCTAAAATTATATTTATATGTAAATTAAATTCATTTTCAAAGAGGGCGACAAGATTTCAATTCCGGCGACCGACAGCTTCCAACGGACAACTCCTTAACTAAAATTATGTCAAAACCTCTATACTATTAGGAGCGAATATAAGGAAGATCAAGTGTGTCACCAGTGAGCAGCTGATCCAGCCCTAGTATGTGCTGCTTTTTTACGTGTTTTATGAAAACTTAAATCTCTGATAACAATACCAAAAACTTGACCCATCTTGACGTTTATGCAGTAATTTTTCTATTAAAAATATGACAAAAAACTTAATCCAATTTATATTTAGTGGATAAAATCAAAATGTTATAAAATATTTCACACACTAGTGGTTCTACGCAAGTGCACGTATCACTTCAAGTAATATGGGGATTTCCTTAATAACCCCACTATCGATCTTACAGAGAAGCGCACTAAGAAATCCCTTTGGCTAATTCAAGTCCATTGCTATCAAATCTTAGTTTGGAAGATGGAATTTCTTATGATAATTACATAATTCATAATAATCAAGCTATATAAATTAAAGTAGAAAGAAAGGTTAAAATAGGTTTAATGAATGCTAACAGAAATGTAACTAAAAGAACCATGTTTACTAAACTAATTTCTAGACTTCAAAATTAAATTTACTAAGACTAAACAATGTTTTATGATGAAGAGTTCAAATTTAAGAAAGCATCTTTCACCTTTTAAATGAGTATATGGATTGTGAAGAAATTAAAATCATTTGAAAATAAATAAAACTTATTTTGTGCTAAATCAGAGTAATCCTATTCTTTGCCCTTTTCCAAGTGTATAAAGAACATAGACTAATCTAGAATTTGGTATCTAATTTTGTGGTTAGGCTGGGAGGATACCAACTACAACTCTAGAGCTCCGATTACTCCCTCACCTAAGGGCCAACAATCTTGCGTCAGTTTCCAATCAAATGGACCAAATTGGGACTTTTAATCTGTCACCTTAAAATATCCAATTCTTCATCCAACAAAGTTTATTTCCCTATTTATTTGCACTCAACCCCATGGATGAAATACTCTCTCATGAAATCAAATGTAATTCTCCCCATATTGTAGATATCATAGCCCTTTCGGAACATATATTTGTCAACACATTTTAACATTTGAAATGGCCAAATTGAAAAGTAAATGAAGAACAGAGTTCAAATTATCACAAATTTTTTACATTTAAAATTGTATAAATTAAAATCAATTCTTCACAAAATCATATCTCAATGTAGGTAGAATGATAAAGAAGACTACTCATAGAACATGAGAAGGATACGAAAAAACTCGATTTTCATTAATAAAAACAAGTTTACAAAATAAAGAAATACAAGAACACATCTTATCTCACAATCCTTCCTAAGCAAATCCATCGAAGTTTTCTTCAAGCACTTTCCCTCTTTATAAGCACTCTCAATTCTCCCTTAGAAGTGTAATGAAGAAGAAATCTATCACCATCCCTCCCCTTTTACAATCCTTGAAGAAAATCTCTAAGCCCTTCCTCTCACTCTCACACCACACACACACACACACACACACACTCATCCCAAAACTCCTCTTCAAGTCCTAGACTTACCTCTCTTTTATTAAAGGCTACCTCCCTCCAAAAACAATTTAAAATTACCTCAAAAATTCTCTCCAAAAGTCAACTCTTTTAAATTCAAAAGACATGTCCATTGATCCAAGAAACATATCCCTTCATAAAATAACCTTCCAAAGTGTCTGTATGCATTAAATTACTCCAAGGTGTGTTTAGAACAAGTGTCACTTTAAAAAATCCACCAAAAATTTGTCCCGAACTTCTTTAATCGGCTAAAAGTTGTCTCAACGCATCATGCAACAGTTTTGGGACATCATGCACTAGTTCTCTTGATTTTGGTGCATCATGCATCGGTTTGATGAATCATGCACCACCCTGCAACAACTCCACTATTTTGCTCTGTTTCAGCTCTGTTTCGCCCCGTTTCTTGCATTCTGCTCCTAACATATGTACCTACAAAATAAGTAAGAAAACAAACTTTCTTAAAAGTGTAGTATCATTCAAAAATAAGTGAGAACTGTTAAGTAGATCAATCACAAAAAGATAAATCAAAATGTGCCAAGTCAAATTTTTCTTTCTTACTCGTTTTTACTACGACTTGCACCATTTTTGCTTCATTTTCTCCATAAGTTCATTTCTTGTACCTGGAATAAAAAATATGCAAAATACCTTCCTTTAAAGTGTAATATAGTTAAAAATTGTTAAAATTGAGTATAAAATATATATGTAAAAGTAAGTAATTTTTAGGCATGTTAACTCCCCCAAACTTAAATGCTACTTATCCTCAAGTAACCCTTTTACTACATAAAAATATGACTTAGTATAGAGATTAAATTATGACTTCTATACTTTAGTTTAATAATTAAAATAGTAAAATTTAAGAAAAACTTTTAATAACTTAGATTCAAATTCTAAGTCTAAGTGTACTTACTATTCAAATTTAAGATTTCTGAATCTCTATTCATTTCAAGAAGAATTGTAATTTGTCATAAAAAGGATACTTGGAACATTTATATGAAAAAGAACATCATGAAAACTTTTATTAGTAATGCTACTAATAGTCAAATACAAGTTTATAAAATGTAATAAAGTTTTTTCCTTAAGTTGATTCAAGTGAGCCAATTTTTTATTAGGCATCTCCTCAAGCTTCTCACTATTTTTTTCTTTTCTTTTTCTTCCCTTTTTTTTCTTTTCTTTTTTTTTATGATCTTTTCAATCCTTTCTTTTCTTTTTCTTTTTCAAGTGAGGATTACTATATCTGGATAGCCTTTAATAATTTTGAATATCACTATCCTCTTTTTAAAGTTAAAACTCTTTAACATTCTTTACTTTATAAATTCATATTAGTTTTATGGTTCTTCATAAAGTTTATTTCTTTTCTTCTTACATGAAACACAAAAATTCTTAATTCTTCAAAAGTACAATTTTCCTTACTTTAAATAGAGAAACATAGTCTTATCCTTTCATACCAAATATCTTTAACGTTATAATTGACCTTCGTTATTAAGAACTTTTACCTAAATTTACCATAATATTTATAAACATAGGTCTAGCCACTTAAAATTAAACTATAATATCCATGGTGATGTTAAATTAATTTTAAAAATATAGTTAATTAAGGATAAATAAAATTTAGTTTGCTTCTTTTATTAAGAGAATATTTCTTCCCCCCAAACATGAATTTTTTAATATTTTACACTTAATTTCATAAAATATAGCAGGAAGAAAATGTAAAAGTTGATTTTACTAACTACCACAACATCCTATCCAATTCATATACGTGCATAATAATGATACAATGACTGCAGGAGAGAGTAAATCAAGCCTAAAACATGCTTACAATAATATTAAAATAAAAGGAAGTATTCTAACTTTAAAATTTAATTTTCTTCCTACCCCCAAACTTGATTTTAGACATGTATAACATTCAATACAGAAATATAACCAGGAAGGAAAACAATTCAGAAATTTTATCTATCACAAATATCTATAGGTATTCATCAGGACAAAACAATATGAAATAAAAAGTAAGTCTAAACTAAAACATGCTCGATAAAATGGAAAGAAAGGTCTAACAAGTAGAATAGTTATTAGCTTAGGAATATATATATTTATGTGTTCTCCAAATCTTTAAATTATTTTAACACAAACATAAACAAACATGATAAATAAGGTCAATTCTTCCTTTAACTCATGGCATCTCACTAACTTACTTCCAATTATTTAACAGAATCATTACAAAGATAAATTGCGAACTTATAAATTATTTTATAGATTCTAATCACAAAGATAAGATTATCCCTGATATATTGGTTCTTGAGCACCAACACTAGGCATCACAATATCCCTTAATTAAGCACCTCTAGCAGTTATAAGGATAGTTTAAATTCATGTACATGTTACTCATCAAATAGGTTAGCTACTCCTATAAATTGAAAATAAAGTAAATGAAAAGAAGTAACAAAATTGAGATGGAGTTATCGTTGTTAAAATTGATGATGTCTCTTGTAATACTTAAGCTCAGGTGAGACCTAAGTTGTAATGGACTCGTCAATCCAACTACTTTTAAAGAATATATAAGTCTAGCCACAATAAGAAACTAAGGAATCGCCTCCCTCATGACAAACAAAAATTAAATCAAACCACTGACAATCGAAACATCTACCAATCATCAATCAATCCGATCAATCCACAATAAACCAAACACAATACAACACTAACACTCATAAATCTCAAGCACACTAAATCAAACCATACTGATAAATATGAGTTGCCTCCCATAAAGTACTTTGTTTAACATTGTCAGCCCAAAAAATGATTCCAACTGGATTAACATTCTATTTAAGTAATCCTTAATCAATCACCCAATCTTTTCCAGATCCAGGGATTCCTACAAAGTCCTCAAATTCATATTTTTTTTTTCAGCTCTTCATTTTTAAATTTATTCATATCCTTATTCCTCATATTTATTTTTAGATCCAATACTCTTCTAGTGATTCTCAATTTTCATATTAATATCATCCTAAAATTTTATAAGAAATTGATCTTTATATGATACTTCAAGTTCTCCCAAATTTTTGATCGGATTACCTCTAGATAATTCAAATTCTAGATTGAATTCTTCTTGGTTACTCTTATCTTCAAGGTTTTCTTTCAATTATTCCCCTTGGTACTGAGTAAATGGTCTTTCTACATTTATCTTAGTTGATGATATAGGCTCTTCTAGTTCCTTAGGGATTTTTTCCATTGGTCTTTCAATCTCCTTATCCTCAATTCTCAACTCAAACTTCCTTTGAAACATATCCTCAAATTCTCTTCTAAATATTAGTTCGATAATTTTAAACTGTTGATCATTCATATCCTTAGGGTCATTAGGTAAGATATCTTGGGGGTAACTATTAATTGGATTAATAATTTGCTCTAGTTGGTTTTCTATACTCTTTATTGCAACCTCTTGATTTTCTAACTCACTCTTCATTTGAAAAGCAACCTCTTCTAATAAATCCTTCTCCTCATTTATGGGTTAAAGTTAAAATTAAGAGGAAAAGAAAGTTTATTATTATAATAGCCATGATTGTTCCAACTACAAGTCTCATTAAATTGATTATCTTCATAAAATTGGTCTTCTCCTCCAAAATTTTTATTCTTATTCAAATTTAAATTATTTTCCCAACTTGGATTGTAATAATCGGAATAAGATTTATGTATCTCATGGCCAGTTTCAGTCATTGTCCAAATGAATTTACCTCCAATAATTGTGGTTCCTTGAGGATATCTTTCTATGTAATGATCTAACTTCCTCTCAATATCTGCAACCTCAGAAATTAAAATTATAAGCATTTCTTCTTAAAAATTTGCCACTCTCTTGCTGTTTTCTCTTTCAAAGCTACTAGCATTATAATTCAAATCTAAATATTCATTATGTCATTGATCCACCATTTCTACATTAATTTCATGGAGTCTTTTCAAATCTCTCCCAAAAGTTCTCTCCAAATATGACTTGTAAAATTCAAGGTCTGCAGCTCTTGAACTATGCGTACAAATCTAAAGACTTAACTATTAAGACAGATATAAAAGATATTTTTGGTATTTTGGATTTTATTTAAAATAAAAACATAATAATTAAAAACACTGCATAATAATACTAAAATTTCCAAATCTAAGTCTTATAGGTTTAACTAAAATTCTCTTAAAGTTCTTACCAAAGCTTCCCCAACAACGACGCCAAAAACTTCATGCGCCCCTAGTGTGTGTTGTTTTTCTACTTGTTTTATGTAAGTTTAAATCCCCTATAATAGTGCCAGAAACTTGACCCATCCTGAAATTTATGCAGTAATTTTGCTTTAAAATATGGCCTAAAACTTGACCAAACTTATATTTAGCGGATAAAATCAAAATGTTATAAAATATATAAAATATTTCACACACTAGTGGTTATACGGAACTACACATATAATTTCAAGTAATATAGGTCTTTATTTGAAAACCCAGTATCGATCCCATAGAGAAGCATGATTGATAAAACTGCTTATAAAATTTTATAAGCCACTTTCTTATACTTTTGCTTCTCACACTATAGTTATCCTACTTACTTTTGCTAATTTTACAAGTTGAATTTTATTGGACTATCCTTTAGAGATGTTATAGATACATAAAAACTTGTGATCGATGTCAACGAGTAGGCAATATATCTAGAAGAAATGGAATGAGATATATAAAAACTTGTGATCGATGTCAACAAGTAGGCAATATATCTAGAAGAAATGAAATGTCTTTGAATTTCATGTCAGAAGTTGAGATCTTTGATGTTTGGGGATTAGATTTTATGGGACCATTTTTTCTTTCATTTGGGAACTTATATATATTAATTGCAGTAGACTACATTTCTAAGTAGATTAAAGCGCAAGCTTTACCTCATTGTGATGCTAAAAGTGTTTCAAGGTTTTTAATGAAAAAAAATTTCACTAGATACGGAATACTTAGAATGATTATCACTGACGGAGGATCCCATTTTAGGAATAAATATATTCAGTGACTGGCACAGAAGTTTAGTATTATTCATAGAATCTTTACTAGCTACATCCTCAAACGAAGTTAGCTGAAGTTTCTAATAGAGAGATTAAACAAATACTTGAAAAGGCTGTAAACCCTAGTAGAGTAGATTGGTCCACTAGACTGGATACCGTATTATGGGCTTACAGGACTGCTTATAAGACTCCTATTGGAATGACTCCTTACAGACCGATTTTTGGAAAAACTTGTCACTTACCAGTAGAATTGGAGCATAAAGCATATTAGGCAATTAAAGAATTTTAATTATAATTTGAAAGATGCTGGTGAGAAGAGATTGTTACAAATGAATGAATTGGAAGAAAAATTTGAAAGATGCTGGTAAGAAGAGATTGTTACAATTAAATGAATTGGAAGAATTAAGAAATCCTTACCAGTAGAATTGGAGCATAAAGCATATTAGGCAATTAAAGAATTCAATTATAATTTGAAATAGTAGAATTGGAGCATAAAGCATATTAGGCGATTAAAGAATTCAATTATAATTTGAAAGATATTGGTAAGAAGAGATTGTTATAATTAAATGAATTGGAAGAATTAAGAAATGAGTCTTATGATAATGACAGATTGGGCGATTAAAGAATTCAATTATAATTTGAAAGATGCTTGTAAGAATTGGAGCATAAAGCATATTGGGCGATTAAAGAATTCAATTATAATTTGAAAGATGCTGTAAGAAGAGATTGTTACAATTAAATGAATTGGAAGAATTAAGAAATGAGTCTTATGATAACGATAGAATTTATAAGTTACAATAAATGAATTGGAAGAATTAAGAAATGAATCTTATGATAATGATAGAATTTATAAGAAAAAACTAAATTTATGGAATGATCAAAAGATTAACCAAAAGAACTTTGAACTAGGACAAGAAGTTTTGCTTTACAGCACTAGGCTGAAGTTATTCCCTGGGAAATTGAAGTCTCGTTGGTTAGGACCCTTTACTGTGACTCAAGTTTATAATTACGGAGCTGTTGAGATTGAAGATCAGAAAACTGGAAATAGATTTAAAGTAAATAGACACAAATTAAAACCGTATTTTGAGGGAAAATGACCAAATTTTAAAGATGTTTTAAAGATGTTTGAGGATTAATTCCCCTGATAATCCCAGAATGTGAGTTTTCAATCGGCGAAAGTTTATTAGTGTGAAAGTGCAGTGAATCTTCAACAAGGTACTGACGAAGAAAAGATTGATCAATGAACGAGGATTTGTAAATTGCGGATTGAATAATCCCTTGACGACAATTGTAGAGATGATAGTACGACGAAGATGGGAAGTGATGTACTATACTACCGCCGCCGTGGTTGTTTCTGTGGTAATGGAATTTTATGCAAATTTGTACGAAATCAACCAGAGAGTTGTTTATGTACGAGGTAGATGGATCACTTTCACTCCTGCACGGATCAATGAATTATACATGATCTAGAACATTCCTGTCTGTCACTATTCCAACTTCATCCCGATAAGTAACCAGATGAATGAAATTTACCAATATTTAACGAACGAAACTGATGACTGGGAAATGAGAGAGAACGGGTATGTTAGTTTTTTTGCAACACTCCTAAATTTCATATCAAAACACTTGTACTTTTTCATTTCTGCTAAACCGTTACCGACAATGAAGATCGGTAAAGTTTCAAAAGAAAGTACTATTTTGAATTACTGCATCCAAAGGGGACTGCCGATCGATATTGTATCAATAATTGTGAAGTTGGTTTTGGGCCTGATCTTGCATGGATCAACTTATGGGCTTGGACACCTTTCCACAAGTTTCTCACTTTGCAGTCAGTTCCATGTGTTCTACTAAAATTGGGAAAAGGTACTCTACCTGGAAAGCCTTTGGACCCAACTGAGAGATTCCCAGATTTTTGAGGATAAAAATGACATGGCCATTATAGTAGATCAATCATCTCAGAATTCACTGCCAGTTCAACCCTTAATTCCTGATAAGACTCTGATGATCCTACGCAGAATCAAGAAATTGGAGAAAGAGATACAAAATGTCATCAATGCAATTAATAATATCTGAGATTTCTTCTATCATCTAGACTGGAGGATGAAAGAATATTTTGATCACTCTGGACATTTAAATAGTTTGATACGACTGATGAGGAGGATGAAATTGATAGAAGAGGATTCTACTGAAGAATTTTATACGACTGATGAGGAGGATGAAATTGATAGAGGAGGATTCGACTGAAGAATTTCCATTCTGCCCCTTCTACAACCTCTTCGTTCATGTGCAATCAATGGGTGATCTCAGAGGAGAATCTAGTACTGAATTTGTGAATAGTAGTTTTATATTACTACTTGTCTGTCTATGTAATTTGAACTTTGTATTTGTTTGCTTTAAAATGATGAACCTATCTGTCTATCTATGTATTTTGATTTGAACTTTGTATTTGCTTTGCTTTAGAATTTTGCTTTTAGATCTCTGTATAGTTGAGACTAAGCATAGGATGTTTTGTTTTCAGCATTTTGAGTGTTGTGGTTTGGATTACAATGCTGAATTAATGTGTTGAGGTTGAGAAAATACCAAACTTAAATGTGTTAAGTAACATATATTGTACCCCTTAGAATTTATATATAAATGTGATTTTTTGTGTTGTGAAAGTTTATTTCTTATAAGTACATCATTTAGTCACTTAAAATTATGTCTATAATGATTGAAAGGATGTCGTTAAGGCTTGAAGTTGGTCACAATTGCAAAAATCTGGGAATTGAAGCAAAATCAATAGAGCCTGCCAACGACGCCCTGGACGCCGCTGACGGTGGATTTTTCCCGAGAGTTCTGTTTAAATTTCAATAGAGCGCGATGGACGGTGCATTGACCCCGATGATGGCGAGATCATGAAAAAACACCTTTAATTGCGATTTTGACCAATCAACTGCCATTATTCATCATCCCCTTCCTCCTCAAAATGCAATTTTCGACCTAGGGCTTGAGAGATCTTGGATTGGGAGGCGTTTTCAAGGCTTTTTGACATCGGATTTAATCATCTCTAGGTAAGAGTCACTCCAAACTAAAAATATTTGATTTTCACCATAGATTTCTTCCACATTGAGGAGATCCAAATAATTTGAGAATGTGAAGAAAATATTGAGAAGAATTTCATAGAGCTTAGTGTTGAACTCATGAATTACTTTTGGAAGCCATTATTTGCATATTTGAAGTATATTTTGGAATTTTTCTATAATTTGATTAGATTGAAATGGCTCCACGTCAAAAGAGACGAATTGAATTTGAAGAATCTCTCTTTGTCAATGCGAAGGTACAATCAAGATTAACTTCATTATTTAAAGGAAAGAAATGTATACAAGATCAAGTTTTTGAGAGTCCGGGAGGAGAAATTGAACGAGTTATTGTCGAGCGGAGGTGGGAAAACTTTTGTTACACTACCAATAAACTTGATGCAAATATTGTGAAGGAGTTCTATGCCAACGTAGTCTATTCTGAAGATGGAATCGTTCAAGTGCGGGGATTTCCTGTTGAATTTAATGCCGCCCGCATCAACACCTTTTACGAAGTCCCAGACTCTTATAACTGTCATTATGAATCCTTTAGTCCGATGGAAGGCCCTATGAATGATGTGATCAACTTTGTCATTGATGGGAAAGGAACGCGGAAGATTAAACAACGAGAATGGGTAATTTTTCTGCTTCCATGCTGAATGTCACCTCTAAGGCATGACACTATTTTATTTCTTCTACTCTGTTACCGACTTATCATCATAGTGAGGTAACTAGAGATAAAGCTATTCTGAATTTTTGTATTCAGAATAATAGAGTGTGGATTTTTAAGAATATATTGACTACGGCAAGGAGTGAGACAAGTGGAGGTCTAGGACATCCTGACCTTATTTATGCACTTTGCCACTTTCTGTAGTGGAAGCTGGAGATGAAGAATGGGTTTACCCTATGAAACCCATTAGTAAGGACAATATAAAAACTTAAAATTCCCATGAGAAATGGAGTACTGGAAGTAGGAGTCAAGAGCCTTCTACAAGTAGAGGTGTCCCCTCTACAAGCTATGACCTTCCACCTTCTAGTTCCCCTACCGTAACTGACTTGATGAATGAGTTGACTTTGCAGAGAAAAAGTATAGAGTTAATAAATTAAAGGATTGGAGGTTTAGAACGTTCACGATATGATAGTGAGTACCTTCAGAGGCATTCAAATTTTGAGGTAGCTTATTACGAAGCTCAGGCCTGACACTACAGAGGTGAGCCTGATGTTACTTTCCCTGAGTGCCCCCGATATACTCAGTATCAGCCTGATCCACCAGCTGATCAAGGAGATGAAGACATAGTTTGAGATTTTGATATTTGTGTAATTGATGTACTTGTATTTGTACTTTTATTTCTGTGATCTTTTGTAATAGAAATGGATGGNTGTACTTTTATTTCTGTGATCTTTTGTAATAGAAATGGATGGTTATGTGTATTTGGACTTTCATTTTTATTATTATGTTGTACTTGGATGATTTTTAATTTTTGTTATAAATTTAGTGTTATAGTTAAATTTGCATGTGTAGTATAATAGATGTTGAGTAGTATTTTGTAATGTAATGTGATTTTTATTTCGCATTTTAATTGTGATTGTTTTGTGTAGTATTGTGGTTGTCGGTAATGTAATGTGATTTTTATTTTCGCATTTTAATTGTAATTGTTTTGTTTAGTTTTGTGTTAGTGTTAGGAAATATTGTGCTTGTTTATGTTTTAGTTTTATACTTATTTCAAAATTTCATTACCCAAAAATTTCTCTAATGATTTATATATGTGTAGAAAGCTCCTAATGTTACAGACCAGGTGAAGTAGAAATTTCAAGAAGGACTGCAAAAATTTCAGAATGATGAAAATGCCTAAAATACTGAGGTATGATTTATATTTAGAGTTTTTCTTTCCACCAGTATCATTTTATATTGAAAAATTTAAGTTTGGAGGGGGGGAAGAAAAAGTTTAACTATTAGATGTCCTCTATTTAATTATTTTTAAAAATTATTTATATGATTTTATGTTGTGAATTTAATTCAGGTAACTATATTTTGTAGCTATTTAAATATTATGATAGATTTAAAGAAATATTTTTGTAATGATAATTAATTTTGTAACGATATTTAGTATAAGAGAATAAGACTATAGTTAACTATTTAAAGTAAAGGAAACTATATTTTAAAGTTTTAGTATAAGAGAATAAGACTATAGTTAACTATTTAAAGTAAAGGAAACTATATTTTAAAGTTTTAGAATAAGAGAATAAGATTATAGTTAACTATTTAAAGTAAAGGAAACTATATTTTGAAGGATTAAGAATCTAGAAATTCATTTGAGAAGAAAAGATTAGGGCTCAATGATGTAAAAACTATAAAATATTTATAACGTAAATGAATACTTTGAGTTTCAAATTTAGGGAAAGAAAGATGATGTTCAAAATAATTAAAGGCTATGCAGATATAGTAATAATCACTTGAAAAAAGAAAAAGAACCAAATGAAAAAGAGAAAAGAAAGAAAAAAATTATGGAAGTATGGAGAAGCTTGAGGATATGTCGAAAAGAAAGAAAAAAATTATGGAAGTGAGGAGAAGCTTGAGGATATGCCTAATCAAAAATTTGCTTCATTGGACCTACCTAAAGGGAAAACTTAAATACATTCCTAAACTTATATTTATGGATTAGATCTTTTACTAGTAGTGTTCCCATGAAATTCCTATCATCTAAATATTCTAAGTGACTTAATATTGCAACATATAGTCATTCTTGAAATGAATAGAACACTAGAACTCTTAAATTTGATGACTAGATAATCTTGTAGCTACAAAGTTAATTTAATTACTTAAATTTTTTTCTGAAAATATCACTATGATATTTATCTAAATAAAACTTATAGTATTTCTGAATTAAAACTTTACTACAATAGATCATAACTTTTATGTAGTACTAAAATAACTTAAGGACAAATAATAGTTATGTTTGGGGATTTTGACCAAAGGAAAATATGTTGAGATTTTCATACCTATTTTATACATTTTTTAATGATATTGCACTTTAAAAAAAGGTATTTTTGATGTTTTTTTGCAGGAATGATGAATTAGGGTCATTGGAGCAAAAACATGCAAAAAGGAGCAAATTTGGAGCGAAAAGGACCAAAATGTGAAGAATTTAACTAGGGCGCCGACAATGAGCCCAACGGCGCCGACGACGAGAATTTCCCGAGACTCCAGAATTAATTCATTAAGAAGGTCCGCCGACGGCGCCCTTGAGGCCGTCGATGGTGAGCTCGGCGGTTATGTCCAACTAGGCTATGGATGAGGACAAATTTTGAAGGGATGCTTAATAAACTCTTGGGAAAGCTCATCCACAACTTTAAAAGAAGATTTTAGCCAAAACTTAGAGAGGTCCTAGAGGTTATAAAGGTTTTATTAGTGTGTAGAGAATTTGCTAGAGAGTCAAAATTGTGAGGAATTGTTCGAGAGATTGTAAGAGTGGAGGGAAAGAGAGAGATTTCTTCCTCCTTGCCGCTTTGAAGAGGAATTTTGTGTGTTGTAAAGAAAGGAAGAGATTCAGAGAAACTTCGAGAATTTTTATTGGGGATAAATTAGAGATAAGTTTATCTATGGTTGTAGTTTGTATGACTTTGCCTTTATATATGAATTTCGAGTTTTGTTGTGTTTTTCCCATGAGATCTGAGTAGTTTTCTCTGTCTTTCTCCTTATTTTATGAATTCTGAGTTTTGTTGTATTTTCTCCATGAGTTCTGAGTAGTTTTCTCTGTCTTTCTCATTGTCTTATGTGAAATGGTGATTTGAATTGGTGAAGCTATGAAAATGTTTAAGAAATTGTGATGATCTTTCCGCTTTGTCTTAATTTACTTTCAATCTGGCCAATTGATTTGTTAAAATATGTTGAGTTTTACAACTAAAGTGAAGATTACATCCAAGATTCAGGGAGGTAAAAGGCCTTGGAAGTTAAGTTCAAATAAATAGGGAAATAAAATTATCAGGCGTAGAATTGGAGATTTTAGAGTGACTGACTAAAATCCTCAATTAGGTCCTATTGTTTAGGTGCTGAAGTGTAGATGTTAGCCCTCAGGCGAGGGGAACGTGGGAGCTTTGAAGTGAGAACCGGTAANAAATGTATTGAGAAACATATGTTCCAAAAGGGCTATGATTTCTACAACATTGGGAGAATCACATTTGATTTCGTGGAAGAGTATTTCATTCATGGAGTTGTGTGCAAATAAATAAGGAAATATACTTTGTTGGATGTAGAATTAGAGATTTCAAGGAGACAGATTAAAATCCCCAATTTGGTCCTGTTGATTGAAAATTGATGCAAGATTGTTAGCCCTCAAGGAAGCCAGTCATGGGAGCTCTGGAGTGGTAGTTGGTATTCTTCCTGCCTAACCACAAAATTGGGGAGCAAACTCTGGATTAGTCAGTGTTCTTTATGCACTCGGAAGAGGGTGAAGAATAGGATTGCTCCTATTTGGTATAAAAAAATTTTTATATTAATTTTAAAATGTTTATAATTTCTTCACAATCCATATACTCATTGTGAAGGGGAAGGATGTTTTCTTCAATTTGAACTTTCCGTCACAACATCTTAGTTTTAATTTTCATAAATTTGTTTTTGAAAGTTTAGCATTTATATTAGTTAACTTTGTCATTCAACTACATTTTAATTAGCATTCACTTGTTACTTAGTATTCAAACTTTGCACTTTACTTTTTCTATTTTTAAAATTATACTTTACATTATAATCTTAATAACTTATGTATAGGCATTCTTAACTTTCTTGTGGGATGAATATCTAGGACTCCATTAGAGCCCTTTATTACTTGAGTGATACATATACTTGCATTTTTTTTAAAGGGTATTTGGTAGTTTAAAGATTTTCAAAAGATAAAACTATTTCAACTAAGTTATTTTATTGGGATTAATTTGCATATTTGTTATTATTACTTGAGTGATACATATACTTGCATTTTTTTTAAAGGGTATTTGGTAGTTTAAAGATTTTCAAAAGATAAAACTATTTCAACTAAGTTATTTTATTGGGATTAATTTGCATATTTGTTATAGTATCTATAATGTCTATTTTGTAATATTGAAAAATATTTACAGAATTAACACACTAAATCCACCCACATCAAGTTTTTGGCGTCGTTGTCGGGGAAGTAATAAAAAGTATTATTAAGTTATTTTATAGCTTATAGTATTCTTTTTTTAATAATTAAAATTAAGAGAATGTTTGTAGTTTGGTTTGAGTATTTTTTTGTTCAAGTGTGTTTGCTTATTTTAAATTACTTGTTGCGTTAGTTTATGAATATTGTAAAATCTTAAAAATTTAGTACCTTACGATTCTGAGTTAGAAAGAATAATTAGAAAAATTTGAAAGCAACTAAAAGAGATAGACCATATTTTCAAAATAACTTGTAATTTGAGTAATGTTGGAAATGAAAATGAACATTGTTAGAGACCTTTAAGAGATAATGTTAATCTTATAGCAGATGAGATTCATTTAAGTATATAAAACCCTACATAGCGACCAATTCATTTGAGCTTAAATCTAATATTATCCAAATTCAAAATAATCAGTTCGGGGAAACACCAATGGAAGATCCTAATTTATACGTTGCTAGTTTTCTAGAATTTTGTGGTACATTTAAATATGATGGAGTGTTGAATGATGCCGTCAGACTTAGACATTTTCCTTTTTTACTAAGGGATAAAGCTAAGATGTGGTTAAACTTGTTAGCACCTGGATCTATGATAACTTGGGGAGATTTATCACAAAAATTTTTATCTAAAACTTTTAAGCTTAGAAATGATATTACATCTTTTGTCAATTTGAAGAGGAATCAATTTATGAAGCTTGGGAAAGATGTTAAGATCTCCTTAGAAAGTTTCCACACCATGCATTGCCAGATTGGTTAATAATTCAAACATTTTATAATGGATTAGTCGGATCTCTTGGATCAATAATCAATGCTGCTGGTGGTGGATCATTAATGTCAAAATCATTCGATGAAGCATATTCTACAATTGAAGAGATGACTACTAATAATTTTTAATGGTCCTATAAAAGGGTAAATCTAAAAAGAGTAGCCACTATTCATGATTCTGATGCAATATCTATGTTAGTTGCACAAATAGTAATTATATTAAAGAAGATGGATCAATATGGAATGAATTATTCTCAGACATCACCAATGCTTAAGGAAAACTCATTGGGACAAATGATAGAATCTCTATATTCTTATGGGACCTTAAATGTAATAAATAATAGTTATAATAATCCTTATGCCAATTATTATAATCCCGGTTGAAAGAATCATCCAAATTGTAGTTGGAGTAACAATAATTCTAATGCTGCAAATTTGTAATGGGGAAACAACACTGCAAACCCATTGGGAAACTCCAACAATCAAGGAAATCCAACTTATAAACCTTATTACCCTCCAAGTTTTAATAATTTATAGAGTAAGGAGAAAAATTTATCAATATAAGGATTGATATTGCAAATGGGGAGTCAATTTGCAGAGTAAGGGGAAAAAATTGTGAAGGGAAGAATTGATATTGCTAATGGGGGGTCAATTACAAAGTCAAGGAGCTGCAATTAGAAACATGAAAAATCAATTGGGATGTATTGCTAGCACACTTAGTAATAGAGCACCAGGAACGTTGCCTAATAATGTTGAAGTAAATCCTAAAGATAGGAACAAAGAGCAAATTAAGGGCATTCAACTGAGAAGTAGAAAAGAATTAGAAAATAGAGTTAAGAAAGAAGTGGATGTTGAAGTTGAAAAAGTGACAATGTCCTATTAAAACAATGAAAATCACTGAAGAAAGACTACCACATTCATTTCGTGAAATATTGAAGCAGAAAATAGAGATAACCAATTTTTAAAATTTGTAGAAATATTGAAAAAATTAACGATAAACATTCTATTTGTTGATGCTTTGGAACAAATGTCAAGCTATGTGAAGTTCATGAAGGATATATTTAATAAGAAAAGGAAGTTTGTAGTAATGAAACTATCGCAGTCAGTGAAGAGTGTAGCGCTATAATTCAAAAAAAACTTCCTGAAAAATTTAAAGATCCTGAAAGTCTTACATTTCCTTATACTATTGGTAAAAGATTTTTTGGAAAAGCTTTTTGTGATTTAGGATCCAGTATTAATCTTATGTCATTATCAATTTTTAGAAGGTGGAATTATGAGATATTGCACCTACAACTGTAACTCTTCAGTTAGCTGATCGTTTGATTACATGTCCTAAAGGAGTTATACAAGATGTTTTGGTAAAAGTTTATAAATTTATCTTTCTTGTGGACTTTATTGTATTAGATATGGAGGAAGATAAAGCAATTCCTATCATTTTAGGAAGACCATTCTTTTCCATTGGAAGAGCTTTGACATATGCACAGAAAGGAGAGCTAACTATGAGAGTTAGTGATCAAGAGGTTACATTTAATATTGTAAAATCAATGAGATACCCTAAAAAAGAGCAAGAGATTGATTGCTTCAGAATGGATATTAATGAATATCTAAGCCATGACTATTTCAAAAAGACATTTGAAAGGGAATTTGAAAAGGAATATGAGGAATATCAAGATGAGGAAAAACTGCAAGAAGAATCTACAGAAGTGAGTAAAAAAGATTTGAATTATGTTCAGGAAAAAATTGAAATGTTAGACCCTACAGAGAGTAATAAGAATTTGGTTTAATCTATTGAGAAATCTCCTGATCTATAACTGAAAACACTTTTTACACATTTTAAGTATGCATTCTTAGGAGATTTATATACATTAATTATTATAATATCCTAAGAATTAACTGATAAGCAAGAACAACAGTTGTTGGAAACTTTGAGAAGATGTAAGAAAGCTTTTGGATGGACATTAGCTGATATTAAAGGAATCAGTCATTCAGTTTGTATGCATAGATTTGTTTTGGAAGATCAACATGAACCAAGAGCTGATCCTCAAAGGAGATTAAATCCTATAATGAAAGAAGTTGTTAACAAAGAAATTTTAAAATGGTTAAGGGCTAGAATAAAATATCCTATTTCAAATAATGCTTCGGTATGTCCAATTCACTTTGTTCTAAATAAAAGCGGCGTGACAGTAGTGACAAATGAGAATAATAAATTAATACCAACATAACAAGTCACTGGATGGAAAATCTGCAGAGATTATAGAAAATTAAATTCTACCACCAGCAAGGATCGTTTTCCCTTACCCTTTTTGGACCAGATGTTGGATAGGTTAACTGGGCACATATATTTTTGTTTTATACATGGATATATCAGTTATCATCAGATATATATAGCTCCGGAGGGTCAAGATAAAACAACATTTACTAGTCCTTATGGAACTTTTGCTTTTCAGTGAATGCCATTTGGATTATGTAATGTGCTTTCAAAGATGTATGATGTGAATTTTCAATGATTTATATGAAAAAAGGATTGAATTCTTTATGGATGATTTTTTTTGTTTAAAACTTCATTTGAAATATGTCTAAATCATTTAGAGGAAGTTCTTGAATGATGTGAAAAGACTGATCTTGTATTGAACTGAGAAAAATGTCAATTTGTGGATGCAAGAGGAATTGTGTATGAGCAAAAAATTTCATAAATTGATATGGAAGCAGATCCTGCAAAAATTTAGGTTATATTAAACTTACCTCCACCTACTAATGTAAGAGGATTTAAGAGCTTTTTAAGACAAGCTAGATTTTACAGGCGATATATTAAAGATTTTTCAAAAATTACTAAACCTTTATGCCAACTTCTGGAAAAAGATATAAAATTTGATTTTAACCAAGATTGCCTTAATGCCTTTAAAACTTTAAAAGAAAAATTGATGACTACTCCTATAATTGTTCCACCTAATTAGGAGAAACCTTTTGAATTAATGTGTGATGCAGTAATTATGTTATTGGAGTTGTATTAGGACAGAGATATGATAAGATTTTTAAAGTAATATACTATGCTAGTAAGACTATTAATGATGCTCAGAATAACTGCATAACCACTGAAAGAGAGTTACTAGCCATTGTGTATGCTTTTGATAATCTTAAGTCATATCTGATTAGAGCTAAATGTGTTGTGCATATTGACCATTCCACTATTAAATATTTTATGCAAAAGAAAGATGTGAAACTAACACTAATTGGATGGGCACTTCTAATGCAAGATTTTGATTTTGTAATGGTCGATAGGAAAGGCGTTGATAAGCAAATTACTGATCAACTATCTAGGATAGAACAAGAAGAAATACTTGACATGGAAGATGAAATTAATGAAACGTTTCCTGATGAACAACTTTATGATGTAAGAGGATGGGAAATACCTTGGTATACTAATAGTGTAAGTTATATTGTTAGTGGTATTTTACCTTATGGATTAACAAAGCAATAGGAAAAGAAATTCTTTCATGATGCAAAGCCTTATTTTTGGGATGTCCCCTATTTATATAAACAAGCAAAGACCTAGTAATGTGACGATGTGTGCCTTACAACAAAATTCAAGAAATTATTCAAAAAAGTCATGATTTTGAATTTGGAGGACATTTAGGAATGATAGAACTATTCATAAAATTTTGTAATCTATATTTTATTGGCCTGCTTTATTTAGAGATGTTAATAAATATATAAAAAGATGTGATCGGTGTAAGAGAGTAGGTAATTTATAAGAAGAAATGAAATGCCTCTAAATTTTAAATTGAAAATTGAAATTTTTTATGCATGGGGATTGGATTTTATGGGATCGTTTATACTTTCATTTGGATATATATATATATATATATATATTAGTGGATTATGTTTAAAAATTGATTGAAGAAATCACTTTACCTCAATGTGATGCTCCAAGTGTTTTAAAATTTTTAATTAAAAATATTTTTACAAGATATGAAATTCCTAGAGTAATCATTACCGATAAGGATCTCATTTTAAAACTACAATAATTGCATGATTGGTAGAAAATATAGTATAATGCATAAAATTGTAACTGTTTTCCATCCCTAGACTAGTGGTTTAGTAGAATTATCTAATCATAAAATTAAGAGAAGTTTGGAAAAAAGTGTAAATCCTAGTCAAATGGATTGGTCTGTTAGATTAGATACGACATTATGGGCATACAGGACAACTTATGAGACACATATAGGTATGTCCCCTTATAGAATAATTTTTGGGAAGACCCTTCACTTGCTAATAGAATTTGGGCATAAAGCTTATTGGTCTCTAAAGGAATTCAATTTCATTTTGAAAAAAGGTGGTGAGAAAAGATTATTACAATTAAATTAGCTTGAACAAATTAGGAATGAATCTTACGATAATGCTAGGATTTATAAAAAAAGAATGAAAGAATGGCATGATCGGAAGATAATAGAAAAGGAATTTAAAACTGGACAAAACAAAAATTTATAGAATACAAGATTGAAATTATTTCCTGAAAAATTGAAGTCTAGGTGGAAAGGGCCATTCAGAGTTGTAAAAGTCCCTTATTGAGCTGTTAATACTAAAGATCTTAAAACTAGAAGGATATTTAAAGTAAAAGGACATAGATTGAAACCATATTTTGATGGTTAATGACCAATTTTTAAAGAGACTATAGTGTTGGGTCATCTAGAATAAAGTTTGGGAATGTTGGGCTGACGATATTAAACTAAGCGCTTTGTGGGAGACAACCCATAATTATCGTTGTTTATTTTAGTTTTAAGTTTTTGTTCAAAATATTTTACATATATTTATATTTATGTTTTCATAAGTTTCGTGTATGAGAGAAAATAATTTAAGAACATCTTTATTTACCTAATTTTACGGAAGAATTGAGAATTTTTTTATCTAAATCAAAAATGCCAATTTTTAGAATTGAAGCATGATGCACCAGATTGGCAGATAATGTGCCAAATTCCAGAGAGTTAGTGCATGATGCGCCAAATTCCATAAAGCAGACACATGATGGGTCGTGATGACAAAAATGACTTAAAACTTTTCAAAAGATGGTTTTTGGTGATTTTAGGCAATTTTTGGCTGGTTCTTCTCCTTATAACTCCCAAAAATTGATTCCAAAGTCCATTTTAGAGTGGAAAACGAGGGAAGACTCACTAGATTTCAATTCCAATGGCATCCCACTCTAAAAATTCTACTAGATTTGGAATTTTTAACTGGAAAAACTTTGTCAGTTTTGATGCACAGAAGTTGCATGATCATGTTCTAGTGAAGAAGAGGTTAATCAAATAAAGGGGGTTTGTGAATCAAGGATTCAATACACCGAATACTTGAGTTGAAGAGATTATTGTGCAGAGAGGTTAGGAAGTACTTTGTTACACTACTGCCGCCGTATTCATCTATGTGGTGAAAGAGTTTTATGCAAATCTATATGGAATCAAACAAGAAATTGTCTATGTGCGAGGCAGGTTTGTGCAATTCACTCCTTCAGTAATAAATGAGATGTTTATGATTAAAAATGTGTCTATCTGCCATTACATAAATTTTACACCTATGAGAGATCATATGAATGAACTTTATCGGTACCTTATGGATGAAGATGCGGATTGGGAGGCCAAATATGATGGAAATGTAAGTTTTTCGTCATCATTGTTAAATCCTACTTCTAAGGCATGACACTTCATTATTGCATCAAAATTACTGTCAACTATGAAAATCAGTAACGTAACTAAGGAGCATTAAAACTACTATTATTTTGAATTATTGTATTCAAACTGGAAAACATTTTGATATTGGAGCAATCATTGTGAAATCAGTTTTGGGTTTGGTTGTGAATGGATTTGCAACAGGACTTGGACCTCCATCCACTACTTTCCTACTATGCATTCAATCACAAATACCTTATGAGAGTTGAGAAAAAGTGTTTGTTCCTTCGAAGACGATGGATCCAGAAGTTTATTTCAACTTTATTGCAATTGGAGATGAGAATGATATGAATGTACTGATGGATCAAGCATCCCATAATTCATCAGTTGTTCAGCCTTACTTTTGTTTGAACGTACTCTTAAAAAGGATCAAGAAGATAGGAAAAGAGGTGAAGAATCTTATTCATGTGATTGAGAATATTTTTGAATTATTGGATCTCTTGGATTGGAGACTTAAAGAATGTTTTGAGCATATTGGTCGTATTGAAGATGGCTTGGTACATATGTTCAAGAAACATGCTTGGATTGGGGAGGATTTGACTGATGAGTTTCCTTATCGACTCTTCTACAACTTTTTTGTGCACTACCAATCTGTGGGAGATATCCAGCCGGATGAGAGTGAAGAACATATTTGAACTTAATCTATGCACGGAATGTTTTGTTTAGTACTGCTTGTTTTAGTTGTTTGTTGTGTTGGATTGAATTTACATTTATTGTTAAACTATGTTGATGTTTGTGTTTAGTATCTTGATATTTAGATTTCAGTTTTAGGATGTTTTGGTTTGCTTTAAAAACTAAAATAGATGTTTGTTGGCTTGAAAAATGTTAGTTTATAATAGCGCGGATTTTATATATAAATATGGGTTTTATGTTGTTTGTGAAAGATTGATGTTAGAGTAATGTTTAATTATGCTTATAAAGATTTATTTGAGATAATTAGATGTAAATGTAAAGCAGTAAGGAGCATATTTTCACAGAAAACAAGATCTGGAAAAATTAAGGTGTTGGCAAAAGATGCACTAGATTGGTGCATGATGCACCAGATTACCTAAGAAACTACAAAAGTACATAGTAAAACTCCATTTTTACTGCTTAGGTTATCTCCTACCTCTAAACTTTGACCTAGAGCTTCAGATTGAGTGCAATAGAGAAGATTTCAGAGGTTAAAAATTGTAGATTTCATCTTCTCTTGGTAAGAGCTTCACTTTAACTCAGGAATTTTTATTTTCACCATGGATTTTTCCTACTTTAAGGAAAATCTAAAAGTTGGGATTTTATATGAAAAAGCTTGAAGAAAAATCATTATGAAAAGTTTCATACCAAATAATATTACTTGATGAGTTAGATTTTTGATTTTGTAATTTATTTGGAAATTCCTTGAATTTTGGTAGAATTTCAAATGACTCCACGAGTGAAGAGAGGAAAGTCCGATGATTTTGATGCATGAAGATTTGTTAACTTGAAGGCCCAACATAGTTATAGCACTCAAATGGAGTCGAGAAGATTGATCCAGGAACAGACATTTGCTAACTCGGGAGGTGAGATTGAGAGGTTGATTTTTGCCATAAATTAAAAAAGGATTTGCTACTTCACTGCAGTAGCGATTGTGTCAATGATTTGGGGGTTTTATGCCAACTTGAGATTTGCTGATGACAATCACATCCTTATGAGAGGTAAGAAAGTTGAATTTACTGCAGAAAGGATAATTGCTTTTTATGGGCTGAGGAATGTATTTTTTGATGAATATGATGCATTCGTGATGATTGATTCATCACTGTATGAAGTGATTTCCTTTTAAGCTGATGGAAGAGGAGAATGGAGGATTAAAAAGAATAAGATAGTTAAATTCTCTGCTTCCATATTGACTGGTCAGCCAAAGGTATGACACCACATCATTTATGTTAAATTACTACCAACAAATCACTGGCCGAGGTAACAAAGGATAGAGCTGTATTAAATTGTTGCATTCAGAACATGAAAGCAATAGATGTTGGTGCTCTTGTAGTTCATCTTGCACGAAGCATAGCTAAGAGCTCTACTGCTAGTTGTTTGGGTTACCCTGCCCTAATTTTCACACTTTGTGACAAATCAAGAGTAGAGTCCTATAGAAATGAGGAAAAATTAAAACAACATAATCCTATTAGGAAGCATATGAATCAGAGAGTTGAATCATTTGTTGAATCTAGAGGTAGTGACATCTACTTCTCACCTTGCATCACTAGAAAACATTATGGACCAACTCATAATTCAACAATTAGATATAGTAAATATTTAGAATTAGATTGGAGAGATTGGAGCAAGAAATGCTTATAACGATGAGTATCAACAGAGGTGAGTTCAACATGATATAACTTTTGAGGATGTTATGGTGAGATATTTTAGGGGTGAATATAATGGGGAATTTCCTACTTGCTTCTGCTTTACTCCATAAGCTCCTATTAATGATGATGGTGAAGAAGAAGATGATGATGAGGAGGAGTAGGAGGAAGGCGATGAAGATTGATATTTTCTAGAGTTATTTTATTTGTTGTGTTGTCTTTTTGTTTGTTGGTATGTTGTTTAGATGTTATTTGGTTGGCAGTTAAAACTGTAGTATCAAAAACTTTTATTTTATGTTGTGGATTTAAAATTGTAATAGTAACTATAGATTTTTACTCTTCCTGCATTTTTAGTATTTTCAGTTTTTGTTTCTGTTTTTAATTCTCAACAAATTCTTTAAAATATATTACATTTTATTTACTGCTATAAAGCTTTTTGTATTTTTAATGTTAGTACCAACAGTATACCAGAGCCCAGTTTCATAATCAGAAATCCTCTACATGTTAGGTTTTATGATCATGCTTGTATTGTTTTCTTTCAACAACTAAATTTTGTGCTAAAACAGTTTTTAAAATATTTAAAAATTTAAATTTTGGGGGAAAATTTTTTTTATTAAAAAGTAGTAAACTAAATTTTATTTATCCTTAAGTAACAATATTTTCAAAATCAATTTAACATGACCTAGGATATTATGATTAAACTTTAAAAGACTATACTTAAGTTTATGAATATTATGGTAAATTTAGGAAAAAAATTTTAATAATGAAGGTCAATTCTAAAGTTAATGATATTTGGTATGATAATATACGACTATGTTTTTCTATTTAAAGTAAAGGAAATTGTATTTTTGAAGTATAAATAATTTTAGAATTTCAAGTAAGGAAAAAAGAATGAGACTTTATGAAAATCATAAACTAATATGAATTTATAAAGTGAAGAAAGGTAAGGAGTTTTGACTTTAAGAAAAGGATAGTGAAGTTCAAAACTATTAAAGGCTATCCAACTATACTAATCCTCACTTAAGAAAAGGGAAAAACAGAAAAAAGAAAAGAAATGATTGAAGAGATCCTAAAAGAAAGAAAAGAAAAAGAAAAGAAAAGAAAAATAAGTGAGGAGAAGCTTGAGGAGATGCCTAATAAAAAATTGGCTTCACCTGAATCAACTTAAGGAAAAAGATTTATTACATATTCTAAACTTATATTGGATTTTGTCAGCACTATTTTGGTTAGAGGAGTTGCCCGTTGGAAGCTGTCGCCCGCCGGAATCTAAATCTCGTCGCCTGCTTCAGAAAGACATTTAATTTATATGTATATATAGTTTAGAAAAAAATAAAATCAAACTGATTCCAAATTTTTTATAGTTTAAATGAAAGAGCATTATACCTGAAACCCTGTATCTATCCCAAAAGATAGACACAAGAGTTGAGGGTGAGGCTCGATCAAATAAATTAAGAAATATATGACATACATTTGGTCTGTGAAACCATTTTATTTGTCAACGAGTTCCCCTATTTAACATGAAGAATTAAATAGGTTTATATTAAGCTGGGTTCGGACAAGCTTCCTATAAGGGCAAGCCACTATAGTTAATTACATCTTAAATGACCAGAGTCGCTCAAGAAAAATTTCGATAAAAACTTGGAAATATTTTCTTCAAAGAGTTTAAAATGATAGGACTTTTCAACAAGATCGGACGTAGAGGTGTGAAAGGGGAATGATTCAAAATTGGAACATTTTATTGTAGAGTCCAAAGGAGGAGGAACTAGGGGATGTCACAGATCTGGGGGAGAACCTCGGTGATTTCCCAAGCTATCCTATTGTTGGCTTCAGTTTAGAGAGAAGTATTTGAATATTCCATTCTGCTGTTTTTATTAGTTAGGGCTTACATTCGTGTTAAACAATCACACAAATAGCCTGAAAGATGTGAGGATTTTGATTGTGATGAATGACAACCTCAAAATCCTAAGAAGAGTTAGGACTTAGATTGTATAATAATTATTTATAAAGGCCTAAATATAAGGTGAGGATTTATGTTGCATAAGCAAACTACCACAAAGCTATATGGCTTGGTTGTTTATTCTAAAGAAGAAAATTGGTTTAGCTAAGGAAGACATGTTTTGCTATTGATGATGGACGTACTGCCCACTATGCTAGCTCCAAGCTCCTTGACGTGACGAGTTTAAGTTTTCTAATCTCTCAGGTTATGATGTCAAATCAAATGTCCCAATGGTTATGATTCTTTAAAAAATATGAGAGATGTTAAAGTTGATTAGAGCCACTCCGGTTAGGATCCTACGGTTCCATCGTTCCAGCACCTTGGATTCACTTAGTCTAAATGAACTTACTAAACTAAACTTAATG
This sequence comes from Phalaenopsis hybrid cultivar, assembly GCA_002079205.1. Taxonomy (NCBI): domain Eukaryota; kingdom Viridiplantae; phylum Streptophyta; class Magnoliopsida; order Asparagales; family Orchidaceae; genus Phalaenopsis; species Phalaenopsis hybrid cultivar. Next base: position 54,462 of record JXCR01137316.1, on the reverse strand, counting down.
AGTTCCATAATTTCATTGAGACTGTGGGAAGCCTCGTTAGCAACCGTAGGTTACCTCCTCCGAGGGATTTTCGATCATCCGATAGAGATGTCTTAATTTTGTTGTAATTGTTGTTTTCTGATGTTTGTGATTAAATTTTGAGTTTTCTTATATTTTTAATGTTGTGGCGGTGAATTTTATCTTGGTTGATTTTAGTTTTAGTTTTGGTTTTGGGTTTGGGTTTTGCAGCTATCCTAGCAATTTTGGTTTTCATGGTGACAACTTTGTTTAACATGCAAGTTTGTGTTTTTGTTCATACATGCGGATGAGTAAGTACAGTAACGTACTGGAAAGTAAAGTACAAGAAACTAGAAATGCAGGTAAAATAAATTACAATAAAAGCGTACCTGGATGGAATTTCCATCATCTTCAACTAAAACTCAAAATTCATGCAAGAATATTTATATATTGAAAGCATTTTATTTAAAGTGAGAAAATAAGGTTCTGGTGATCTACCGAATCATATCTTGGCGATCCCTCATTAATTCGATTAAGGTTGATTTTATTAAGCAAAACATATTATGTTTAGTAGACCTCCGAGGTATCCAAAAGGTCAGGAGAAAGAAGCAAATCCATGCCACCCTCTCACTATCTAGTGAAAAGTCTCAAGCTCATTTTAACTTATTATGTTGCATAATAATTAATCCTATCAATACGTCCAATGCTCAGTGAATATTGACGCTTCAATTATCCCTAAGAGTAAGGTGATTATCATTTGTCATTCAATTTGAGAATTATGTGGGTGAAGACCCGTAAAGGGGCAAGTTAATGTTATTAAGACACTTAGCCAATTTTAGTTTTAACTAGGGCTTGTAGTGTTTTAAAGGTGTTCAATTTCTAGTTACATTCTCTTTTCTAATCCTCATTTAACCAAATTTGATTTAGCATAGGTCACTACTAAGCCCTTAAGACCTTTGTGGATATATTAGTAATTTTGAAAGAAATTGAATTTTAAGTGATAATAATTCATTATTAAAACATTTGAATGTCATTTGAACACCAAATTGGGGTATTAAATTAGTGATATATTGACATTCAAAATCATACCCCTAAGTAGGATCATTTAATTTAATATTCTTCATAATTTTAATAATTTAGGAAATTGCATACTTATCCTTTAATTAAAAAAAATGAGATTGGTTTCTATCAATTATTTCCTTATGTTTCAATCATCTGAAACTGTTAATTAAGATCAAAGATTTCCTATTTCCCCTTCTTGAATTAAGTCTAAATGTTAAATAAGACTAAATTTCCAAAACTATACCTTTGCCCATGGGGTTCTATCACGTCATAATTATTCAAATTTAATTCAAATGTCCTTGGAATGTTTATGCTACCTCACTCATCGGTCAATTAAGACATCGGATGAGAAAATGTGATTTTTCAAAAATTAATTTAATTTATATGATTATTTACATGTAAAAATAGGATTTTTTAAAGAAAATTCAATAACTTGACCAAGGCAAAGCCTAATCACTTGAAATTTTTACTTGATGTAGAGTTAGACTAGTGAACCATTTAGACCAAATTTCATGATTTCTTAAGTCTTATTTGAATTATTAGAATTATTTTAATTTCTAGAGTATTAATTAATTATAAAATATTTTAAATGTGAAAAATCTCTCCAAGCTCAAGTAACGCAGATAAATAAATTTAACATTTTTTTAATTTTTCTTTGAATTACTAGAATTATCTTGGTGAAAAATTAAGGAAAATGCATTTTTAGCCTTTAAAAATTATTTTTGAGCTTTAAACTTCAAAATCTTCACTTAGAAAATTAGGAAAAATATCTCAATTGCTCCTAAGGGCTTAGGAAACAATTTAGAACATTTCCATGAATTTTATTAACTTTGTGATTTTTATTAATTTTTCATTATTTAAATATTTAAAATATGCTTAAAAATGAATTTTTTACTTTAATTACCATTTTATTTTTAGGAGATTCCTCTAATCACAGGGAACTCCCAAAAAAATAATTTTATAATATTTTGAGTTATATTTTCATTATTATGATTAGTTTAAGTGTTAAAAGTGGTTAACTTAGAAAATCAAATTCGGTTATCAAATGAACTCCAAATATTTTGAATTTTTTATGGGGAGTCCTTTGAACTATAAATTATAGTGGAGAATTAAAACCAAGTCATTTAGATGTTTATTTTTTCCAAATTAATTTTCTTTGTGTTCAAAGGCTTTGTGAAAATTATGTGTGCTTTTAATGACTTAGCTCTTGACAAATTTTTCTATGGTTCTCTGGTCACAGTGATCCTACAAAAATTCTCTTGGATTTTTTCTAAGAAACATTATAATTACTATGATTAATTTATGCAAAGAATAGACATAAACTTGAAAAATACTTATCTCCTCATATGGGTCTCCTTTGACTTTAGAAAACTCAGAGAAGATCCCCCATGACAGAGGCTACAAATAACCCAAATAGCATGCCATGGTGAAATATTTGAATGCAAGGACAATCAAAATTCTCAAAATAGTATTTAATTATTTAAAAATAAAATATGTAGCAAATAAATCTCAAACCATTTCTCATTGTTCTCATATGTTCACTGAGCACTATGATATTTTTCTTTTATTTTTTTGATTTTTCTACACCAAGATATGGATTTTTGGAGTTCGTTGAATTAAAAAAATCTAAAAAATCCTTAATTTTTCTACTTATCGTACGCGGCGCCACCTCATCCTACGACAACTCCGAAGACTTGTGTGGCACCCTCTGGTTGGTCGCCACCTTTTGAATCAGTTCCATACTTTATGCACCACTCCATCATCTGACTCTATAAGGGCCATCCACTTGATACACACACGATCAAATGACGCTCCTCCTTCATCCCCAACTGGTGTGAACCCATGATCATTAAACCTAAAACTCTAATTTCTTGAGCTACATTCAACCAAATCGCATGATGTTTGATCTTATAGACTCGTCTAAGTGAGATGAACATATCCTTACGATAAACGTGCAGTAAAATCAAGTGTACATTAATGGAGAATCAAATGAAGCTCAAAATGAGGGGAAGAACTTATACCTTGGTCTAAGAGGGGAGGCCTCAATCAGATGTGCTCGACATGTTTGTGGAGGTCTAAAGAGCCTGAGGATGAAGTCCCAAGTGTTGGTGAAGTGCCTAAGTTTGAAATCAATCAAGTTCGATTTCAGGTGTTGGCCTTGAGCTATCTTGGAGGCTCTGTATGATGGGGATTTTGTGGGGTTTCTTCTTCTCTCACTATAGTAAAGGTTTGGGCAAGTTTAATTTGATTTTGGTTCAGTGTGGAGTTGTGGTGGAGAGTTTCCCTTTTATAGTAAGGATTTTAGCTCTGAAATTGAACTCCGACAAGAGAAATTAGGACAGGAAAGTGGTTAGGTTTCACTAAGGAGGTCTCAAGGATTCTGTGGGAACAATTCAATAGGCTTTCTTTTAGAAAATTTTAGCACCCAAACTTTGGCGATAAAGAGGACATTTTATAGCCATGGTCGGAGATGGGAGCTCAAAGCCTGGCTTTGGGTGCAAAAGCTTGCTCAGGTGGTGAGCTAAGCGACACAGTAGGCCAATGGGAGTGGGACAGCTTATATGGGTCAATTGGGTGAGTATTTAAGTTTGGTGGCTCTCGATTTCGAGGTACTCTGGTGACTAGGGCAGTCAAAAATGACAAGGGAGGTTCTTAGGTGGCTCAAGAACCTCAGAGAAATCTGTCACAATAATTAATTTTGTCTGGTGATATGTTTTGGAAAAGATATCTTTGGCTTAAGCAGTTTAGGAAACAAGTCCCTTGATTTAGGGGACCTTTGGTCCATGGTTCATCTAGGGTTGGTTAAGTGGGTCTAGCTTGGCTACTAGGACCCAAAATTTGGTTGTAGAAGTCTTGCCTTGATCAATTTGACATGGCTAGGTCAATATTGGTGCATGGGTCCAATGTGGGTCCAAATGGCCAAAGGTTGGGTTTGGGTTAGGCTAGTTATGCCTTTGAGCCCAATTAATTGATCAACATTGTGTAGATGATTGTAATGACAATTTTTGGTGAAGGGTTGAAATGATTTTGAGTTCAATTGGGGGTTCAATTTGAAGGATTTGGGGATTTTGGTCAATTTGGGCATGTTGGGCTAGACTTGGGTCTAGGTTGGGCTAAGGTTGAGCTAAGTCCACATTGGTTGTTGAAAATGGTCTATAGGAACATCATGAAGAGTTTTTAACATAAATTGGGTGTCACTTTTGGGGTTAGGGCAATCAATTTTTTGGAATTTGGGGACATAGCCAATTTAGGATAATTTTGGGGATTTTTGGACTTAGGTTAAAATTGAATGCAATTGAGGCTTCACCAAGACCAATTTAAGGTCAAGTTTGATATGTAGGATTGTTATGAAGAGTTTTCAACATAAATTGTCGCAAATTTAGTAGGCTATGAGGTTCAATTTGGTCGGATTAAGTCATAGGGCCAATATTGGGGGCTTGATTTATATTAAAATTGGGCTCAAATCATGGGCCAATTAAGCTTAGATTTGATTTAGGTTGGTCATATGGAAGGTGAATTTGAGTTTAGGATTGAAAATGGGGAAATTTGGACCAAATTAATGGACATTTGGGGTAAATTTGGAGAAGTTGGGCCTTTAAAGAAAATTTGGGGGTTTTGAACAAAATGGTCAAATTGGTTAAATTGGGTTCAATTGGAGGGTCAAATTTGGTTTTAGAAACATTTGAAGTGATTTTGGAGGTTTTGGGAAAGTTTGGGGTGACAAGGGTATTTTTGTAATTTTGGCAATTTGGGCGGGTGTATTTTGGTAAATTTGGCATCTTTGAGTGGTTTTAGAAAATTTGAGTATCTTAAAATGGTTTGAAATTATTTTTGAACAAATTTGGGTATTTTAGGTGAATTTGGGAATTCTGGCCAAATTTAGGGATCTAAGGGTATCTAGGTAATTTCGGGGATTTTAGGGTAAAAGGCTAAGTTGTATATTTTTTGTAGAATTTGGGTGCCAACCACTCTAAATGAGATATGGAACAATGGAAACCTCATTTAGGTCTTCTATTTAGTGTTCTTAGCAAAACTTTAGCTTAGGGCTAGTCGGTTTAGGGGACCATCTACATGAGTTCCCAAAAGATCAAGGGATCAAAATCAACAATTTTTGGGTTTAGCGTTGTGAGTGATTGTGTGTGAGAGAGAGAGTGTAAGTGAGTCAAAAAGCTCCAGACTAACACCCAAAGACAACCCTAAGGTCAATCAGTTCTATGGGGACTCATCTTGAGCTTCCTCATACCGACCCCACTTGCTAAGTGCTAGAGGTTAGAACCAATATGTGAAACTTCCTTTTCTAATTCTCTAGAAATAGTCAATCAAAAACTCATATGGCTAGACCCTAGGGTACTAAAGAGGAAAACCTCAACCAGAAGTGAGGTCAGAAAATGGACCCCCAATAGGTGTGGCGTGCTGGGCAAGCACACCGCGCTTATTGGCTTTGACCGACGAGATCAACAAAACCAAGATAGACTCCTAAGTCATTAGACCTAGAAGGAGGTGTAGAATTTTTTGTACTATTTGTTTCTGCTGGGGATATAGCAGGTGAAAATTGGATCAAAATTGAGGATTAGGAACTCTCCCTTGGGATTGGAAAGTGTGTTTTAAGTTATCACATTTAGGTTTTTATAGAAGAAGGGAATTAGTATTTAGGTGATGACCTCAAATATTGAGAGTAGGATGCCATGGTGGGGGTCTTATTCCTATCTCAAAAGGCATGAGTAGAAAATTGGATGTCGTGGCGGGGGTCTTACAGCAATCTCGAAGATGTAGGTGGAGAATTGGAAGCCGCGGAGGGGGCCTTACACCAATCTCAAAGATGTAGGTAGAGAATTGGATGTTGTGGAGGGAGGCCTTAAACTAATCTCAAAAATGTAGGTAGAGAATTGGAAGCCATGGAGGGGGCCTTACACCAATATCAAAGATGTAGGTAGAGAATTGGATGTCGTGGTGGGGGCCTTACATCAATCTCAAAAGGTTGTGTCACACTAAGAAGGAAATCTCGATGCCTCACACTTAACCTAAGGGGTGATAGAGAGTTGTCATTTCATTAGGAAGGAAAGCTCTGAGTCTCATATCCAACCCAGGAGGTAGTGGAAAGGAAATTAGCATCTTGGTACTGGCTTTGAGAGTAGAAATGTAGTGCAGAAAGTTTGTGGTGTCAAACTTATAAATGTGTGTCATGTGAAAAGATTGACATTAGTGAGGAAGATGTGTAAAATTTTGTGAAATTTTATGTAGAATGTGAAATTCTGCAAGGATATGAAGATAGTTAGTGCAAAGAAGTATAATCGTGTTGCGTGAGCAAATAGTAAGAGACCTCGAAATTGAGCGAATCAACTCAATAGATTTATTTTCTTTTCTTATTATTTTTATCACTTTTAATTATCAAAATATGTTATAAAATGTTATAAAAAATTTGTTGATTGATTTTTTTTTTTGAAAGAGTATTTTATTTGAATTTTATTATTGTCAAGTTTTTATTATTTTATTCTTTGTTCATTGTAGTCCCAAACCAACTTATGGTTCTATGGCTTTTACCCATCGTACAAAAAGGGAAATTGAACAAATAGATAAAATTTTGAAAGAGATTTCATTAATATGCTCCAATAAGTGTTACAGATTGAGTGCAGGCCAAAGTCTCAAAAACTACAATTATGCTTACTGAATCAAAGTACATCTAAAAGTATCTGAGGTTGAGTACATATCATAAGCTGAGCATGTCTAATACATATCATACCTGCTATGACTAAATACAGTAAAAAGGTATCCTCTGAGTGTCTGTCTCTGGTGGGGCAAGCTCCTGATCGAGCTGACCTACTAAGCCATGCTCCAGGACGAGAGTTCCCTTTGCATGTACTTAGGGGTGCAACCCTCCCATAACTAGTAAGGCAGTAGTTCTTCCAGCTTTCAATCCGATCAGAATCCATATGACATTTTGCTTTCATCCATCCTTCGGAAGGTTATAGACACCCTATGGTGTCGTACCCCTTGAATACAATGTTTAGCAACGTCTTCTCCATTTCCTTTAAGAACCAGCACTGAACATGCAGGTAGCAGAATCTCCACGGATCCTTTGAATTCACCGAGGCTGACGTCATCTATATCTTTTCCAAACAAAAAGTTGCTCTTGCTCATGAAAGAGACCGTGCATAAAGGTCTCACAAAGTCATGATAGAAAATGGGGAAATCTGGACCAAATTAATGAACATTTGGGGTAGATTTGGGGAAGTTGGGCCTTTAAAGACAATTTGGGGGTTTTAATCAAAATGGTCAAATTGGTTAAATTTGGTTCAATTGGTGGGTCCAATTTGGTTTTAGAAACATTTAAAGTGATTTTGGAGGTTTTGGGAAAGTTTGGGGTGACAAGGGTATTTTTGCAATTTTAGCAATTTGGGGGGGATATTTTGGTAAATTTGGCATCTTTGGGTGGTTTTGGAAAATTTGGGTATCTTAAAATGTTTTGAAATTATTTTTGAACAAATTTGGATATTTTAGGTAAATTTGGGAATTACGGCCAAATTTAGGGATCCAAGGGTATCTGGGTAATTTGGGGGATTTTAGGGCAAAAGGCTAAGTTGGATATTTTTGGTAGAATTTGGGTGCCAACCACTCTAAATGAGCTATGGACCAATGGAAACCTCATTTAGGTATTCTATTTAGTGTTCTTATCAAAACTTTAGCCTAGGGCTAGTGGGTTTAGGGGACCATCTACATGAGTTCCTAAAAGATCAAGGGATCAAAATCAACAATTTTTGGGTTTAGCGTTGTGAGTGATTGTGAGTGAGAGAGAGTGTAAGTGAGTGAAAAAGCTCCAGAATAACACCCAAAGACAACCCTAATGTCAAGCAGTTTTATGGGGACTCATCTTGAGCTTCCTCATACTGACCCCACCTGCTAAGTGCTAGAGGTTAGGACCAATATGTGAAACTTCCTTTTCTAATTCTCTAGGAATAGTCAATCAAAAAGTTATATGGCTAGACCCTAGGCTACTGAAGAGGAAAACTAAACCTCAACCAAAAGTGAGGGCAAGAAACGGACCCCCAATAGGTGTGGCGTACTGGGCAAGCACACCGCACGTATTGGCTTTGACCGACGAAATCAACAAAACCAACATAGACTCCTAAGTCGTTAGACCTAGAAGGAGGTGTAGAATTTTTGTACTATTTGTTTCCACTACGGATATAGTAGGTGAATATTCGATCAAAATTGAGGATTAGGAACTCTCCCTTGGGATTAGAAAGTGTGTTTTAAGTTATCACATTTAGGTTTTTATAGAAGAAGGGAATTAGTATTTAGGTGATGACCTCAAATATTGAGAGTAGGATGCCATGGTGGGGGTCTTATTCCTATCTCAAAAGGCGTGAGTTGAAAATTAGATGTCGTGGCGGGGGCCTTACAGCAATCTCGAAGATGTAGGTGGAGAGTGGGAAGCCGTGGAAGGGGCCTTACACCAATCTCAAAGATGTAGTTAGAGAATTGGATGTTGTGGAGGGGGTCCTTAAACTAATCTCAAAGATGTTGGTAGAGAATTGGAAGCCATGGAGGGGGCCTTACACCAATATCGAAGATGTAGGTAGAGAATTGGATGTCCTGGCGGGGGCCTTACATCAATCTAGAAAGGTTGTGTCACACTAAGAAGGAAATCTCGATGCCTCACACTTAACCTAAGGGGTGATAAAGAGTTGTCATTTCATTAGGAAGGAAAGTTCTGAGTCCCATATCCAACCCAGAAGGTAGTGGAAAGGAAATTAGCGTCTTGGTACTGGCTTTGAGAGTAGAAATGTAGTGCAGAAAGTTTGTGGTGTCGAACTTATAAATGTGTGTCATGTGAAAAGATTGACATTAGTGAGGAAGATGTGAAAAATGTTGTGAGGTTTTATGTAGAATGTAAAATTTTGCAAGGATATGAAGAGAATTAGTGCAAACAAGTATAATAGTGCTGCGTGAGCAAAGAGTAAGAGACCTCGAAATTGAGCAAATCAACTCAACAGATTTATTTTCTTTTCTTATTATTTTTATCACTTTTAATTATCAAAATATGTTTTAAAATGTTATAAAAAATTTGTTGATTGATTTTTTTTTGAAAGAGTATTTTATTTGAATTTTATTATTGTCAAGTTTTTATTGTTTTATTATTTGTTCATTGTAGTCCCAAAGCAACTTATGTTTCTATGGCTTTTACGCATCGCACAAAAAGGGAAATTGAACAAACAGATAAAGATTTGAAAGCGATTTCATTAATATGCTCCAATAAGTGTTACAAATTGAGTGCAGGACAAAGTCTCAAAAACTACAATTATGCTGACTGAATCAAAGTACATCTAAAAATATTTGAGGTTGAGTACATATCATAAGCTGAGCATGTATAATACATATCATATCTGTTGTGAATAAATACGGTAAAAAGGTATCCTCTTAGTGTCTGTCTCTGGTGGGGCAAGCTCCTAATCGAGCTGATCTACTTAGCCATTCTCCAGGACGAGAGTTCCCTTTGCATGTACTTAGAGGTGCAACCCTCCCATAACTAGTAAGGCAGTAGTTCTTCCAGCTTTCGATCCGATCAGAATCCATATGACATTTTGCTTTCATCCATCCTTCGGAAGGTTATAGACACCCTATGGTGTCGTACCCCTTGAATACAATGTTTAGCAACGTCTTCTCCATTTCCTTTAAGAACCAGCACTGAACATGCAGGTAGCAGAATCTCCACGGATCCTTTGAATTCACCGGGGCTGACGACATCTATCTCTTTTCCAAACAGAATGTTGCTCTTGCTCATGAAAGAGACTGTGCATAAAGGTCTCACAAAGTCATGATAGTCAATGTGCGGGGGTATGCAATCGCCTTCATCATATATGTTGATGATACTGCTGTTGGGAATACAGTCATCTGGCAGTATGCTCCATCAGACCATTCTCTTAGTCATCCATTTTATCATGGGGGGTAGCGGATCCACCTGATCGTGTCAGAATCCTAGGGGGATTTCCTTTTCTATCTTTAATGCAGTTGTAACAGCTACATTGTATGGTTATTTTGCCCTTTCCATGCATCCACTTTCGTGGCTCAAAATAGGTTCTTTCCATCAGCAGGCCTGCTCAACCCCTTTCTCTTAGATCAAAGATGCAGTCAAGAACACTTCTTTCATTGCTCTGAGAGAAGACCCTGGTATATAGCTCCAAGCCTTTTAGTATATTAATAAACCTTCCTTGAACTTCTTCATAGAATTCAAAATCCCTTTTGTTCAATTTACTCATTTTGTAGTATTCTATCGTGTTGATGATTGGTTGCTATCGAGGATGTTCCCTCATTTCAACATTGGTGGGAATCCAAGTTGGCATTGCTTATGTCTCCAGTGGAATGTATGACTCTGTATCCAACGGGATATATGGCTCTCTATCCAGTGGGACACATGGTTTCCGCATTGGGTTATCAGTGGTCTGAAATCCATCGTCAGTGGACACGTACTCCTCCAAAGTACTGTAAAACTCTAGATGGAGGACATTGCAGTCTGGGCACTCCACAAATACCTCTATAGCTGATGTAGATTTAAAACTGGTGCTAACTCTAGACTTGTAACGAATCCGAGATACCTACATGTACATCCGACAGCTTTCCAATATGCAAATATAAAAAGAACATCTAAAACTGGTGCTAACTCCAGACTTGTAACGAATCCGAGCTCATCGTCTGTAGCAAGCAAGCTAGAAGAGGTCTCTCTCATGCCTCAATCATAGATATTCCTCTCATGAAAAGGGGTGAGCAAGTTTTCTGCCTCCTTCTGGCATCTTTTCTCTTCACGTAAGAAAGCCCCATGTTTTTGGCAGTTAGCGTTCCTGTGTTAAGTTCTCCGTAGCGGTGCATCTGGCACTCTTTCATCATTGGCAGTGACAAGGCCACCAGTCGGCGTAGCTATTATAGACGGTAGGCGACTAGCCCCTCCCTCGGGTTTTGCGGTACTATCATATTTTTCCCCTTCAGTGAGGAACTGTCCCTGGTGCTTAACCTTAGCAATGATGGTAGCCCTTCTTTTTCTGACGGCTAACCACATCCATCAGAGGACCCTCATAGTCCACATCAACTTGACTGAAGTTCATGTCGAAGTCTAAAATGTCGCCCTGCGGAGCCCTTTCCTCGTTGAGTGCGAGGTTCCAGCCATCTTTAAAAGCAAACATTGGCCTCTGGCTAGACATTTCCTTGCAGATGAAAGGAAAAAATATCAGTGAGCTGAAATTTAGCTTGAACAAGAAAAAAACAAAGTATTTGTTAAAGAAAATTTTAATTTCTATTGGTGAGAAAATTATTTATTTATGTATGTATCTTGTTTAATTTAATAGAATATCAAATTTAAAGATAGAAAAGAGAAAATTGAAGTGTATAATTTCAAAAAATTTCATTAAATTGAGGTTAATTTTATTACAAAATTTTTGGACCTAGTAATAGACATTTAGCCAAAAAGATAACCTAAGAACAATCAAAATTTCAAATATTTCATGCTAAGTAATGTCAAGCAATGTCATTGTGTAGTATGTCTATAGGTATCGCCCATTGATTGGAAGCACTGTCTCTCACCACAAAAATCTTATGTAGACCTTTTCTACGATAAATGGTCCCTCCCAAGTTGGCTTGAATTTTACACCTATCTTGTGGAGTGCAAGAAAGGGTCTTTTGAGCAGAAGGACAAGGTCACAAACTTTGAATGTCCTTGGGCGAACCAAATTGTCATGAGCTTGTACCATCTTTCCCTGGAAAAGTTCTAAATGTTGTTGTGCTTCTAGTCATTTTCCCTCAAGACTCTCTAGTTCTTTAAGTCTGAGTTTTGGACTTTCTTCTTTTATAAGTTGATTGGCGACAGTGAATTTGAGATACGACATCTGAACTTCTAACGGTAGTATGGCCTCGGACCCGCACATGAGCATGTAGGGTGTGCATTGAGTGGGAGTCCTGAACATTGTTCGGTCAACCCATAAAGCTTCTAAAAAAAATTTATGCCAATCTCTTTTATTTTCATTCAGTGTCTTATTCAAAATTTGTACCAGTGTTTTTTTTGAAGGCCTCAGCCAGGCCATTTGCCTAGGATAGTAAATTGTAAAGTACTTCAGGCTATCCCGTGTCGTTTGATGAAATTGTTGATTTTGGTGCTTTTAAAGGCTGTCCCATTTTCGGAGATGATTTTGTACGGAACCCCAGAAGGTAGACGACTTGGCTTTTGAAGAATTGAAGGATGTTTTGTGCCGTAACCTCTCGTAACAACACAATCTCTACCCATTTTGAAAATTAATCCATAGTAGCAAGTATAAATTTGTGTCCTTTGAAAGACGAAGGGTCTATTAGACCTATTATATCCGTGCCCCAACACTCGAATGACCATGAGGCAATGATTCTGTGTAGGACATTCGGTCGTTGCTGCAATACCGCCCCATCCAATTGGAAACAGTGACATCTTCTGGTTGTATTCATGTAGTCGGACATCATTGTCATCCAAAAATATCCGAGTCTCATGATCTTCATTTTCATCTTCGGCCCTGACTGGTGAGCGCCACACAATCCGGCGTGTACTTTGACAATATTTTGTGCTTCTGCTTTGCTTAAACATCGTATCCGCATTTGGTCGAATGATCTTTTGTAGAGGACAGCTCCTACTAGAGCATAATAGCCCTTTTTGTGATGTGGTCTGCTGCTGACTTGTCCTCCGACAGCTTTCCAGTATGCAAATATTCTATTAATGTCTTACGTCAATCTTTGTTGTTATTAGCAACCACAATTTACATTTCTTCTTCTCATCCGAGCTTGTGTAGATTTTTAAGGTTGATTTGAGACAAAATCAGTCTCCCTTATACCATGATGTCAATTGAATCCTCCAAGGGACATACCAATTCCTTAGCATGTTTTGCTAGAGTGTCAGCAAGGGCATTATCTCCCTGAGGAATACTATAGAAAGTCACGTTGGGGATCTGTTCCAGTAGCTTCATGGTGTACCGGTGGTATTCTACTAACCTTGGTTTCAAAATCTTGTATCGTCCAGTGACTTGTTGGATAACGAGTTGTGAGTAACCATATATGGCAATATCTGTTATATTCATCGAGATTACAAACTCCAACCCATTAATTAGCGCTTCATATTCTGCTTCATTATTGGTAAATGGCTCTGTCAGGTTGTATGAGAACCTCAGCATACCCTTATCTGGCGTGATGAAGATCAAACTGATTCTTGCTTTGCCTGGTATAACTGTGTTTGGCCCTTTGTCACTTCTGGCTGAGAAAGCTCCATCGAAGAACATCTCCCAATGTTGTGCACTGGAGAATTCCATTTGTAATATTTGTTCATCTGGTAACTCATCATTAAGAGGGGACCTAGTTGGAAGTGGGTGTGCAGTGAGGAAGTCTGTTAAAATTTGTCCCTTGATAGCACGGAGTGAAACAAAAGTTATATCAAATTGCAATAAAATCATTGACCATCTTGCTAGAAGCCCGGAAGGTGTTGGTCGGGCCATCAAATATCAAATATTATAATGGATTAACTTTTGAAATAAGGGTATTTCTGTGAGAAAGCTTGTAATGCATGAGCTTTTGGGAGGTGAAAATCAAAGCTATGAAAGGCTTCTCAATAGGCGAATACCTTATCTCCGTCAGTATTAGATGACGACTCAAGTAGTAGAGTGCATTTTCTTTACCCTCATCGTTGACTTGGGCTAAGAGGGCTCCAAGAGAGTCATCTAAGGTCGTGGTATAAAGTATTAAAGATTTCTCAGGGATAGGAGCTGCCAAAATTGGAAGTGTCATTAAATACTGTTTAACGTCCTCAAAAGCTTGATGGCATTTCTCTTCCTAAATGAATTAGCATCCTTTTTAATTAATGCTGAGAAAGGCTGACACCTACCTGAGAGATTAGAAATAAAGTGTCTCAGGTATGCCAACTTCCATTGTAAAGAACGTAATTATTTCAAAGTTTTGGGAGGAGGAATTTCCAAGATAGCTTTAATCTTATCCGGGTCGATCTCAATTCCCCGATGATGGACAACGAATCCAAGAAATTTCTCAGAGGCAACTCCAAAGGCGCACTTTAAGGAATTCATTTTAAGGTCATATCATTGTAACCGTTCGAACACGATCCTCAAATCGTACAAATGGTATATTTTTCATTTGATTTTGATGATGAAATCATCCACGTAACATTATACTTGGTTATGAATGAGATCATAAAAAATCTTCGTCATAGCTCGTTGGTATGTCGCTCTAGCATTCTGCAACCCAAACAGCATCACTGTGCAACAAAAAATCCTGATAGGTGTTCTGAAGGTTGTAAGTGCTGCATCTTCGGGAGCCAACTTGATTTGGTTATATCCTGACAATCCATCCATGAAAGAGAAAATCTCATGTGTCGAAGCGATATCCACCATCATTTATGGTATTGCTAATGGGAATTCATCTTTTGGACATGCTTAATTCAAATCTCAGAAGTTGACATAAAAACGGATTTGTCCATTTTTCTTCTTAACTGACACAACGTTTGCTAACCATGTGTGGTATTGCTCTTCTTTTACAAACTTAGTGTCTATTATTTTTTTTACCTTGGCGATGACTTGCTGCTCTATTTTGAGGCACATTCTTCTAGCAGCTTGTTTCACTGGGGTTATATCTTTGTCCACGCCATGTTTATGAACTACAACCTCTACTTACAATCCTGGCATTTCACCATAACTCCATGGGAAGTAATATTTGAATGCTTTCAACAGTTTAATCAACTCTAAAGATTCTTCATCATTGAGTAGAGAACTTATAAATGTAGGTAGGGGTTATTCTTCAGTCACGAGGTTAATTTTCTTCAATTCATCAAAATTTGATTTAATTTCCTCTCCAAATTCTCGTGGAGCATCTTCTATTAGCTTATCAGTAGAGTCATCCTCTGTATTGAGGCAATCTATCCCTAATTCAATAGTAACAACCATGCAAAATTTTGAATCATCGAATGGTCCAATTGTACCAAATTTGAGACCCTCTTTTGAGTTGGGAGTTTGACTTTTAACATCGCATAATTTTTTAAAAGTTTGTAGATTATCTTTTGTCATTTGTTTCGGAAAATGTCCTTGTTGATTTAACTTTTGTACACAAGGCGAAAAATAACCAAAAAACATTTCTATTAATTCATTAGGACCATCTTCTAAATTAACATGATTTTCAAGATTAGCAGAAGTAGAGGCATGATAAAACGGGATCATCTTTGAACTAGTGCTACAGACTTCCTTGAACTCTAAACTCTCCGGTAAGGGTCATGACGTTCACATAGTGGTTTATCTGATCATACATTGTCTCATATTCGCTTTTCTCTGTATCTTCTAAGGATATCTTGTACTAAGATTTCTTCTATTTTGTCATCATTATTTCATCTTCAAAACTTTCTTTATCACCAATGTAGATGTTAGGCCTAGTCCATTCAACAATTGAGTTGGCCCTTCCTCTTCCATGTTCTCGGACATGAACTTGGGTGCGCGAATTAAAAGAACCCCCACCAATTTACTTCAAAAGAGTGGTGAAAGATTGCTTAAGCGGAGTTGAATGGCTTCCTCTTTATGATTCTTCTAAATTTTTACTTTTGTTTGTCACAATTTCACGAGAGAAGACACTTTTCTTTAGAGGCGCGTAGTAGGCATCTTCATGAATACCAACTTCATGAACTGAAAATGATTGTAGATCTCCCTTGATGTAATGTTCTTGCCCATCTTTGTAGTACTTAATGCACTGGTGTAGAGATGATGTAACCATGTTGTGTTCGTGAACCTATGGTCGACTAAGTAGAGCGTTGAAAGAGGTCACGGCGTCAATGATATGGAAGTTAGCGGCCGTAACTAGTTCTCCAAACCTTCATAAAAAATGTAATTTATCCAAGGGCTCTCTCTTCCTTTTGGTTGAATCATCTGAACATCATTTTATCAGTCGTAAGCTTTTGCACTTCAATTTCCAAATAGGCCGATGTTCGTAGACTCATCAAGTTGAGGGATGCTTCAGGATCTACTAAAACTCTGGACAATACAAATTTGTCGATGTTAACGGAGATATAAAGTGGATGATTATGGCCGGCGACATCAAGCAACAAATCTTCTTTTGTAAAGATTACCCTAGGCTATTCTTTCAACGAGAAAACTTTGTTAAAGGATGTGCTGGCCAACTGGGCTAAGCAAATCTCTGGATCATACAAAGCTGTAACCAGAGACTCTCTCATCTCCTTTGATAGGATCAGAGCGTCGTAGATGCTTAATCTAGCCAGCAACCTCGTAAGATGAGCTAGCACGTTGTAATACACTTTGTATGATCTTCCAATTTTCTCTTGGTTATATGGTTCTTCCACTGGCGGAGGTGGAGGTAGTTTTTCCCGAGTTACTATCTGCTTTCTTTTATCTGCTGGAGGTATTCTTGGGGGTAGTATTCTCTCGCTCCTTAAATTCACCTCTATAATTTCCTCCTCTTGAGATATCATTGTTGAATTTTTTGGAGTTTCTTCTTTGTTGAAAAGATCTAAATTGATGTCATGTGGTGCACCATGGTGCTTGAGGGTTAGTTCCTCACTTCCCGTGCTGTCGTAGTTGGTATCGTTGACGTCATCTTCGATCTTGATAATGAGTTCATCAGACTCAAGTACGATTTGAGGATCATTTTGGGAATCAAGATTGAAGTTTGATTGAGCAACATCGATTACTTTATTACTCAAAACAGATAAAACGTAGCAAAAATCGTAATCATACAAGGTCAGGGGTTCAAGGATTTTCTTCCCTGAATCCAAGACAAGTAATCTATCAGTGCCAGCCCCTATCCTACCCCCTGTGCTATCAATCTTTGTGGTGGTATTCTTCTTCTTTGTCTTTGATGAAGATTGATCTCTTGGTGAAATATTCATCTCAGGCTTGGTTGGCTAAAGACTCTGAATGGAGGGTTGCCTTGATGCATTCTAGATTTGGTTCAATATCTTCTTAGAAGATTTGCTCCAGACTGTGCTCCACCCATCTTTTCTAGTATACGGGTCAATTAGAGAGATTGGCTCAGCTGAAATCATATTTATAGAAACTTTTTCAAGTTCTTTTAAATATTCTTTCAGGATCGTTATATTCTCTTCCTTAAGATTTTTCTTGAGCCAATCCTTAAAGATGAAACACTCCTCCATAGTGTGTCCAAGCAATCCGTGATATGGGTAATAATTTTGTTGATCTTGCTTGTCGACCTCTTAGAGTTTCTTTGGATCTGGTAATCTGAACTAAGGCTTCTTCATTAGACTTCTAAACATCTTGGGTACTACTTCATCTTTGAAGGAATACGTCACCTTTCTACGTTCTGCAATAGTCAATTTTTTATTCTCTGGTTGGTATGATCCTCCCTGAGACAGTTGCTAGCTATACTGGCCATACTATTGTGTTTGTTGTTCAGTGTGTTGTGATGATGACTCAAGAAGATTTTCTGCATGTATCTTCATTCGTTGTTTTCCTTTATCGACAGCTGCTACTATTCCCGACTTCTTTTCAAATACTCTTGTTGCCTTAGATTTCTCATGAGAATCCATATGTTTGATTTCTTCTTAAAGACTGCTGGTTTTACTGATTAGCTTCTCGAAGGATTTAATGGTGAGTCACTTGAGCATGAAAGCTACTGCTCATGGATGCTTTTGAGTAAGATCTCAATCGCGTGTTGTTCCCGTAGCTAAGGTTCACATTTCATGCGAAGGTTTCACCACCTCAAAATATAGTCCACCAAAGTCTCATTAGGCCTTTGCATTTTCCATCATAAGATGTCCCATAGACACATGATGTTGCGCTCCAGCAAATGTCTTCACCAGCAATTGTTCTAACTTTACGAATGTACTAAGTGATTTGTTGGGTAAATCGGCATAGCAATCAAAAGCAATTCCTGACAGGCTGCTGATAAACCGTTGGAAAAGCAAGGCTTCGTTACCTTCAGTATTCCCACAACTGGCTCAGAAATGTGCTATGTGTTGCTCGGGATTTCCACTCTTGTCGAATATCTTAAAGTCTGGTGACACAAAACCCTTAGGATAGGTTATGGCATTAAAAACATCCGGGTTAGATTTACCCTTTAAAACCAATGCATCACCCTTAGATTAAGTCCTCCCAATCTTGTTTGAACATTTGTTTAATTTCTTTTCTAAAAAGGTACTTGAAGAAGAATCCTTCTTTTGTTGCTCATCCTTGTTTGCTGAGGCAACTTCTCTCCTTTCATCTATGATATGTATAATCTCCAGTTGATTGACTTCTGGAGAGGCTAACTATGAGGGTTGAGATTTTCCTTGAACTGTGGCCATGGCGGTCATGGCTACAACGATATCTTCTATCCTTTTTTTCTAATTGGTTAACTTGTTCGTCCCATAAAAAGATAGCCCTACGCAGCTCATCTACGACATTCTCTTTGATGAGAGGTTGAACGTCGCGAGCAGATGCCGTGGCTCTGGTCTCGATGACATGGATATCCATGAAATCTTTCTTGACGTGCTCGTTAAAGTTAAAATATTTATCATCATCAATGGAGACTCCATGTTCTTGGGTCTACTCAAAAATCTCAATCCTGAGCTTTTTGACCATTTCTTCGATTGTTGATTCTTGGATTATCCTATGATCTAGAGGACTCTGTTGGACCTCCTTCACTTGTTCCTCTATCTCGCTGGCAATTGCTGCGACAATGTCAGAAACTTCGCACCTTTGCTTCATTCCGTGATCTTGCCCTATGGGCTTACTGGACTGTATTGATATAGAGACCTTGGGTATCCACACCTTTTTCTGTGACGGTGATGTCTTGAGACGGAGTCTCTTAGCAGAGACATCGGAATGTCAAGAAGAAGTATGCTCCTCATGGCATAAACAAAATATAATACTAGGTAGTCTCTTTGTTTTTTTCTTTGGAACTTTAGGAAAATCTGTATAGTGGGTGATTGCTAGAATTCTCGAACCCATACACGAATTAACTGGTTGATGGTCCGCGGGTCTAATGACTCTAGAATCGATAGTAACAGTGGCGGTATCAACTTTGATAACCAAGAGGAACCAGATAGGAATGTGAGTAGGTAAAGTTTTAATTGACTTTTGAGAGCTTATGACAGATCTGGCATCTTTTAGAATTTCTTTCTTCAAGCGAGGAGATACTGCACGTCCCACTCGTTTGAGTAACTCACCAACTAAACAACCTTCCTTGGTAGCTAGTCTCTAAAAAACTGAACTCACTCAGGTGATCAGAGCAGGCTTCTTCCTCTCCTCACTATGTCTATGAAGTAACGGTAAAGTAGCAGTGATCTTTTGGATACTTTCGTACTTATTGGTATCCATTAAGGGATGGAAACTACTCCCTCGCAGAAGTGGATATGTCTCTGGTAATCCTAACTTGTCTAAGTGAGGATTTTCATCAACAGGTACTTCTTTAGGAGTTGGAGCTTTAGTAGTCCTCCAAACCTTCCTGTTACGGTTTCTCCTTTAGGTTTAGGTTAACAGTGCAGTCCTTGAACTTGATCCAACATGAAATACTGAGGGTGAGACAGCTAACCCTTCAGTCGGGTCTTCAACTATCATAACTTCCTTTCCTTTAGCATAAGTGGGAAGAACGGACTTGGTAGGTACCGAGCTGACAGTAGACTTGACCTTCTTACAAGAGGGAAAATCCTTAAGGCAGTTTAGGTTAAACTCAACAGAAAGCTCCTGAACCTTTGAACTGGCGACTTTAATTACAACAAATGGAGCTTTCCCGAAAATGACCTCGGAATCTTCATATCTAACTTCAAACTTGATGATCGGAGCGACATTGCGAGCACTAGGGCTTGTCGGCAGGTCGCAGGAAAAAGTGAGCGTTGGGCATGCCATTGCAACAACTTCAAAAGAGAAAGCTCTCGGGTTAGTTATTTGGCTAATACCTCGTAATCCTAGTGCAAACACTAAAAAATAACAGAGGTCGATTTATAGAATGGGTAAGTCCTTATTTAATTTTTGGAGGTTTTAAAATTTTAGTAAAAATAGTTTGAAATTATAAAGATTTAATTAAAATAAAGAGAATTAAAGAGCAAACGTTGTACGACACAATTCAATTTAATTTGCAAATTAGCAAATCAAACTCAAATGAGAGATGTGAAGTGTTTAAGACCAGTGTGGGACCAACTTTACAATGCACAATATCCAGGTGGAACTACTCCACCATCACATCTATTGGAATGTTGAGCCCACACAATAATTAAAAGTCCTATTTAACTCTTGAACCTCTTTGTTCAAAGGTGGTTGAACAAACGATTCAGAAATCCGAAGGAGTTGACTTTACTCACCCAAGAAAAAGATGGGTGGAGCATGCCAATGGAAGAAGGGTAATATGGTTCATAAGGGACATGGAAACATTACCAATGTATGAATATAAGATTCCCTGATTTAAATGGAGAGAATAGCCAGTATCCAGCGAAGTCGTCAGAAGTTGTCGACACTATTTTGGTTGGGGGAGTTGCCCGTTAGAAGCAGTCAGCCGACGAAATCAAAATCTCATCACCCACTTTGGAAAGACATTTAATTTACATATGTATATATAGTTTATAAAAATATGAAATCAAACTGATCCCAAATTTTTCATAGTTTAAATGAAAGAGCACTGTACCTCAAACCCTGTATCTATCTCAAAATATAAACACAAGACTTGAGGGTGAGACTCGATCAAATAAACAAAGAAATATTTTGTTTGGTCTGCAAAACCATTTTATCGGTCGATAAGTTCTCATATTTAATATGAAGAATTAAATAAGGTTTATATTAAGCTAGGTTCGGACAAGCTTCCTATAAGGGCAAGCCCCTATAGTTAATTACATCTTAAATGACCGGAGTCACTCAAGAAAACTCTCAATAAAAATCAGGAAATATTTTCTTCAAAGAGGTCGAAATGATAGGACTTTTCAACAAGATCAGACATAGAGGTGTGAAAGGGGAATGGATCAAATTTGGAATGTTTTGTTGTAAAGTCCAAAGGAGGAAGAACTAAGGGATGTCACAGATTTGGGGCAAAACCTCGGTGACTTCCCAAGCTATCCTATTATTTCGCTTTAGTTTAGAGAGAAATATTTGAATATTTCATCCTGTCAATTTTATTAGTTAGGGCTTACATTCGTGTGAAACAATCACACAAATATCCTTGAAGATGTGAGGATTTAGGTCGTGATGAATGATAATCTCAGAATTCTAAGACAAGTTATGGCTTAGATTGTACAACAGAGTTGTACAAAGGCCTAAAGATGAGGTGAGGATTTATGTTGCAAACTACCTCGAAGTTCTATGGCTTGGTTCTTTAATTCTAAGGAAGGAAATTGGTTTTGCTGAGGAAGACATGTTTTGTTGTTGAAGATGGTCGTGCTGCCCACTATGCTAGCTCTAAGCTCCTTGTCGTGATGAGTCTAAGTTTTCTAATGTGTCAGGTTATGATGTCAAATCGAATGTTCCTATGGTTATGATCCTTTCAATATTATGAGGGATTTTAAAAATGATTAAAGCGATACCGGTTAGGACACTACAATTCCCTCATTTTGGCACCACTATTTCTATTGGATTCACTTAGTCTAAATGAATTTACTAAACTCAACTTAATAAGTTCCATAATTTCATTTAGACCGTGGGAAGCCTCATTAGCAACCTGCCGAGGGATTCCCGATCATCCGATAGAGACGTCTTAATTTAGTTGTAATTGTTGTTTTGTGAAGTTTGTGATTAAATTATTAGTTTTTGTATATTTTGAATGTTGTGGCGGTGAATTTTATCTTGGTTGATTTTAGTTTTAGTTTGGTTTTGGTTTTGGGTTTTGCGGCTATCAAAGTAGTTTTGGTTTTCATGCAGGGTGAAATCGTTGTTGAACATGCAAGTTTGTGTTTTTGTTCATGCATGCAGGCGAGTAAGTACAATAACGTACTGGAAAGTAAAGTACAGGAAACTAGAAGTCCAACTAAAGTAAATTACAATAAAAGCATACCTGGATGGTCTTCTCGTCATCTTCAACTGAAACTCAAAATGCATGCAAGAGTAGTTATATATTAAAAGCATTTTATGTGAAGCGGGGAAATAAGGTTCTGGTGATCTACCAAACAGATCTTGGTGAGCCCTCATTAATTCGATTAAGGATGATTTTATTAAGAAAAACACAATAAGTTTAGTAGACCTTTAAGGTATTCAAAAGGCTAGGAGAAAGAAGCAGATCCATGTTTCCCTCTCACTCCCTGGTGAAAAAGTTTCGAGTTCATTTAAACATATTAAGGTGCTTAAAAATTCATCCTGTGAATACCTCCAATGCTTAGTGAACATGGACACTTGAATTATCCTTAAGAGTAGGGTGATTAACATTTGTCAATTAATTTGAAAATTATGCGGGTGAAGACCCTTAAAGGGGCAAATTAATGTTATTAAGACACTTGCCCAATTTTAGTTTTAACTAGAGCTTATAGTGTTTTAAAGGTGTTCAATTTCTAGTTACATTCAATTTTCTAATCCTCATTTAACCAAATTTCATTTAGCCTAGGTAACTACTAAGCTCTTAAGACCTTGGTGGATATATTAGTAATTTTTGAAAGAAATTAAATATTAAGTGATAATAATTTATTATCAAAACATTTGAATCTCTTTTGAACACCAAATAGGTGTATTAAATTAGTGAGTTATTGACATTCAAAATCATACCCCTAAGTCTAGGATCATTTACTTTAATAGTCTTCCAAATTTTAATAATTTAGGAAATTACAAACTTATCCTTTAATTAAGAAAAATTAGATTGGTTTCTACTAATTAATTCCTTGCGTTTCAATCATCTTAACTTGTTAATTAAGATCAAAGATTTCCCATTTCCCCTTCTTGAATTAAGTCTAAATGTTAAATAAGACTTTTCCAAAATTATACCTTTGCCCTTCGGGTTCTATCACTTCATAATTTATCAAATTTAATTCAAATTACCTTGGAATTTTTATCCTACCTCACTCATGAGTTATTTAAGACATCAAAGGAGAAAAATATGATTTTCCAAAATTTATTTTAATTTATATAATTATTTACATACAAAAATAAAATTTTTCAAAGAAAATTCAATAACTTGACCAAGGCAAAGCCTAATTTTTTGAAATTTTTAATGGACGTATACTTAGACCAAAGAACCACTTGAACCAAATTTCATGATTTGTTTTAGTTTTATTTGATGTACTAGAATTATTTTAATTTCTGGAGTATTAATTAATTATAAATATTTTAAATGTGGGAAATTAAGTTTTATAATTTTCTTAAATCTCCCCAAAGTAAAGGAACCCAAAAAAAATATTTTACAATTTTATAATTTCTTTTTGAATTACTAGAATTATTTCAGTGAAAAACTAAGGAAAATCCTTTTTTAGCCTTTAAAAAAAATTTTGAGCTTTAAATTTCAATATCTTGACTTAGAAAATTAGGAAAAATATCCCAATTGCTCCTAAAGGGCTTAGGAAAAAATTTAGAATATTTTCATGAGTTTTATTAATTTTTTGATTTTTATTAATTTTTCCTTATTTAAATATTTAAAATATGCCATGGTGAAATATTTGAATGCATGGAGAATTAAAATAATCAAAATAATATTTAATTAATTAAAAATAAAATATGTATCAAATAAACCTCAAACCATTTCTACATTGTTCTCCTATGTTTGTTGAGCACTGGGATATTTTTCTTTTATTTTTTTTTATTTTTCTACACCAAGATATGGATTTTTGAAGTTGGCTGACTTAAAAAAAATCTAAAAATCCCTGATTTTTTTACTTATCCTATGCTGCGCCACCTCATCCTACAACGGCTCCGAAGACTCGCGTGGCGTGCTCTGGTTGGATGCTGCCTTGAGCGTCAACTTTGAACTTTATGCATTGCTACGTCATCCGACTCCATCAGAGCCATCCACTGGATACACGCACAATCGAATGACACTCCCCCTTCGTCCTCAACAGGTGTGAATTCGTGACCGTTAACTCTAAAACCCTAATTTCAGGAGCGTACACTCAACCAAATCGCGTGGGTTTTGATCCTATAGACTCTTCAAAATGATATGAACACATCCATACGGTAAACATGCCATGAAATCTAGTGTACATTAATGGAGAATCAAACGAAGCTCGGGATGAGGGGAAGAACTTATACCTTGGTCTGAGAGGGGAGGCCTCAATCAGATGTGCTTAGCACATTTGTGGATGTCTAAAGAGCCTGAGGATGAAGTCCAAAGTCATGGTGAAGTGCATAAGTATGAAATCGATCAAGGAGCCTTTCAGGTGTTGGTCTTCAGCTATCTTGGAGGCTCTGTATGATGGGGATTTTGTGGGGCTTCTTCTTCTCTCATTGTGGTGAAGGTTTGGGCAGGTTTCATTATATTTTGGATCATTTTGAAGTTGTGGTGGAGAGTGTCATCTTTCCGGCAAGGATTTGAGCTCTGAAATTGAACTCTGGCAAGAGAAATTAGGGCAGGGAAGTGGTTAGGTTGCGCTGTGGAGGTCTCAAGGAAGTTGTGGGAGCAATTTGGTAGGCTCTCTTTTAGAAAATTTTAGCACCCAAAATTTGGCTGTGAAGAGGCCATTTTATAGCCATGGCTGGAGAGGGGAGCTCAAAGCCTGGCTTTGGGTGCAAAAGCTTGCTGAGGTGGTGAGCTAAGCAACACAATTGGCCAAAGGGAGTGGGACAACTTAGATGGGTCAATTGGGTGAGGATTTAAGTGTGGTGGTTCTCGATTTTGAGGTACTCCGACGACTAGGCCAGTCGGCAATGGCATTGAAGGTGCTTCCGTGGCTCAAAAACATCAGTGGAATCTGTCACAACAATTAATTTGGGCTGGTGATAGGTTTTGGCAAAGATATCTTTGGCTTAAGCAATTTAGGAAACAAATCCCTTGATATAGGGAAAATTTGGTCCATGGATCATCTTGGGTGGGTTAGGTGGGTCTATCTTGGTTACCAGGACCCAAAAGTTGGCTGTAGAAGTCTTGCCTTGATCAATTTGACATGGCTAGGCCAATTTAAGTGCATGGGTTCAATGTGGGTCCAAAAGGCCAAAGGTTGTGTTTGGGTTAGGCTAGCCATGACTTTGAGCCCAATTAATTGATCAACATTATGTAGATGGTTATAATGACGATTTTTTTTGAAGGGTTGAAATGATTTTGAGTTCAATTGGGGGTTCAATTTGAAGGATTTTGGGATTTTGGTAAATTTGGGCATGTAGGGCTAGACTTAGGTCTAGGTTAGGCTAACAATGGGCTAAGTCAAAATTGATTGTTGAAAATGGTCTATAAGAACATCATGAAGATTTTTCAACATAAATTGGGTGTCACTTTTGGCGTTAGAGCAATCAATTTGGTGTAATTTGGGGATTTTTTTGACTTGGGTTAAAATTGAATGCAAATGAGGCTTCACCAAGGCTAATTAAAGGTAAATTTTGTTGTGTAGGATTGTTATGAAGAGTTTTCAACATAAATTGTGGCAAATTGAGTAGGCTATGGGGTTCAATTTGGTGGGATTAAGTGATAGGTCCAAAATGAGGGCTTGACTTAGATAAAAATTGGGCTCAAAGAATGGGCCAATAAATCTATATTTGGTTTAGTTTGGTCATATGGAAGGTGAATGTGAGTTTAGGATTGAAATTGGGGGAAATTGGGACCAACTTAATGGACATTTGGGGTAAATTTGGGGAAGTTAAGCCTTTAAAGGTAATTCGGGGGTTTTGGTCCAAATGGTCAAATTGGGTTCAATTGGAGGATCAAAATTTATTTCAAAAAATGTTGAAGTGGTTTTGGAGGTTTTGGGAAAGTTTGTGCTGCCAATGGTATTTTTGTAATTTTGGCAATTTTGGGGGTATTTTGGTAAATTTGGCATCTTTGGGTGGTTTTGGGTAATTTGGGTATCTTCAAATGGTTTAAAAATATTTTTGAACAAATTTGGATATTTTGGGTCAATTTGGGAATTTTTTGAATTTTGGCCAAATTTATGGTTCTAACGGTATCTAGGTAATTTGGGGGATTTTGGGGAAAATGCCAACTTGGATATTTTTTGTATAATTGGGGTGCCAACCACTCTATATAAGCTATGGACTAATGAAAACTCCATTTGCATCCTCTATGTACTGGTCTTAGCTAAACCCTAACCTAGACCTAGTGGGTTTAGGGGACCATCTACATGAGTTTCCAAAAAGATCAAGGGATCAAAATCAACATTTTTTGGGTTTAGGGTTGTGAGTGATTGTGTGTGAGAGTGAGTGTAAGTGAGTGAACAAGCTCCAGACCAACACCTAAAGTGAACCATAAGGTCAATCAGTCCTATGAGGACTCATCTTGAGCTTCCTCATACTGACCCCACCTACTAAATGCTAGAGGTTAGGATCAATATATGAAACTTCAAGTTGAGCAAAGAGGAGTGTAGAATTTCTAATGATGAGGGTTTCTTTCTAGTTCTTTAGGAATTGTCAACATGAAACTCCTATAGCTAGACCCTAGTCTACAAAAGAGGAAAACTAAACCTCAATCAAAAGTGAGGTCAACAAATTATTAGTAGCATTATTATTAAAGTTTTCCCGAAGTTCTTTTTCAAATGAATGTCTACACTATTTTGAGGGGGGGTCCTGTGGGAGATGTCAATCACCGGAATCAGAATCTCGTCGCCCGCTTCAGAGGGACATTTTAATTTAGATATATATATTTAATTTTAGAAAAATATGAAATCAAAGTGATCCCAAATCTTTCAAAGTTTAGATGAAAGAGCGCTATAACTCAAGCTATGTATCTAACTCAAAGGATAGACACATAACTTGATAGTGATGCTCAATCAAATAAATAAAGAAATGTATGACAAATATTTGGTCTGCAAATCCATTCTGTTTATAGCCTGACAAGTTCCCTTATTTAATAAAGAAAATTAAATTGAGTTTATATTAAGGTGGGTTCTTGAATGTTTTCTATAAAGTAAAGCCCTTATAGTTGATTACAACTTATATAACTGAAGTTACCTAAGAAAACTCTCGACAAAAGTCAGGGGATATTGTCTTCAAAAGAGGTCAAAGGAATAAGACTTTTCAAAGGAAAAAGAACAAGGGAATGTCACAGATCCTGGGGAGAACTTTGATGACTTCCCACACTATCCTACGGTTTGGCTTCCATTTAGAGGAGAAATATTTAAGTGTTTCATCCTGCCAACTTTATCATTCGTGTGAAATGATCGTACAAATAGCCTAGAAGATGTGAGGATTTAGTTCGTGACGAACGACCACCTCAGAATTCTAAAGTGAGTTAGGGCTTATATTGTATAGAAGAGCCATACAAAAGCCTAAAGGAAATTTGAGGATTTATGTCTCACTAGGCGGGCAACCTCAAAGTCCTATGGTTTGTTGTTTAATTCTAAAGAACGTTTTAGCTAGTGTAGACATGTTTTGCTGTTGAAGATGGTCATGCTGTCCATAGTGCTAGCTCTAAGCTCCTCATCATGGCAATTTAAGTTTTCTAATGTGTCAATTCGTGATGTCAAATCAATTTTGTCTTAAGGTTTTGGTTAGTTGCATATTGTGGTTAATGTTAAAGTTAATTAGAATGAAACTAGTTAGAATTTTACGCTTTCCTCATTCTAGTACCACTATTTTCTTTCAGATTCACTTCGTCCAAATGAGTTTACTATACCCAATTTAATGAGTTGTGTACTTTAACTTAGACCATGAGAAATCTCTTTAGCAACCTTAAGTTACATCCTCCGAGGGATTCCCGATTATCCGATAGATACGTTTTAATATAGTTGCAATTTTTTTTGTTTTATTTTGTTTGTGATTAAATTTTAATTTGTCTTATATTTTGACTATTGTGGAGGTGAGTTTTATCTTGTTTAAATTTTTAGTTTTATTTTTGACATGTAGGGTGACTTTAAGCATTCAAGCAAGAAACAAGAGGTACGAAAAAGTAAATACAATAACTTAAAAATGTGCTGTCGATTCTTTTTGTTCCTACACCTGACAAGTTAGTTTTGGCAATATGTATATAATTTTGCAAGGAATTCAAATTGCAGGAGTAGATGAAGACATAGCTGCAAAACCCCAAGTTATGACTTTATTGAGTCTCAGCAGATCTTAGTGGATAATTTTAGAAAAAGATATAACAAGTTCAATTTGCCCTTCAAGATATTCAAAAGATTCCAAAGTGCTTGGAGCATGACCCTGAAAGACTTTGAATATTTCTTAAAGTATTTCGAGTTCATTTTGAACTTATCATATCATTTTATTAATCATCCAAGGTTAAGCTAGGGTTATCCCATTTTTCAAGGAAACTTGATGTTTTATTTATCCCAAGGCTAGGACACCCAATTAATCAATAGATATTTCATTTAAGAATATATGTGGGTGGATGCCTCTAATGCAAATTTAAGTAAAGGTTTTGGTTTCCGAATTTGAAATTGGGCCTATAGTGTAAAAAAGTGTTAATCATCAATCATGTTATCTTCTAAGTCCAATAAAATGAGTTTAAATGTTAAGCCTATGTCACTACCAAGCCCTAAACAATCACAGTAGGTAAAATGGTAACTTACCAGAATTTTGATATAAATGACATGCATTCTTTATAAAATATCACATTGTCATCAATTATGGGCATAAAAAAATATTATCTAACTCGAACGCATCATTTGAGAATCATTAAATTTTGATTGACTTCCAATTCATGATAATTAAGGAAATTATGATTCGGTTCTTATTATAGAAAAGGAGGTAAGTGAGTTCCTACCTTTTAATACAATTATATTTTAATCATCCAAACATGTTCATCCGGATTAAAATTACTCATCTTCCCTTTGATTAATCCTAAATATTGATTGAGGCACCAAAACCTAACATTACTCCTTTGCCTTTGAAGCTCTCCACCTCATAACTCATTAATCAAAATTCAAATGACTGAGAATTTTTAGAGTCTCCTATCCATGGGGTCAATTAAAACAATAGAAGAGGAAATGTGGATCTTCAAAATTTAATTTATTTTAAATAGTTATTTAAATTTAAAAGGTAGTATTTTCAAAGTAGATTTACTTGACTATCCAAATTAAAGTTTATATTCATGAGAAAATTATTAGAGGCCCCCTTAGGTCGTAGAAACACTTAGGCAAAATTTCATGATTTTTTGATTTAAATCTTTAATTAAATTCTGTAATTATTATTGATTTTTATGATTTAATTTCAATGGAAAAGGTGCTTTATTTACAAAATATATTTTTTTATATTTTTTTTAAAACTCTTTGAGCCCAAGGAACTCAGAGAAACAAATTTTGCATTTTTATAATTTTTAATATATTCATTATAATTATTTTAGTGGGAAAATAAGAAAAATTCATTTTAAGTATTTAAAAATTTATTTTTAACTTAGAAAAATTAGGAAAAATATCCTAATGAGTTCAAAGTGATTAGGGAACAATTAGGCATATTTAAAAATATTTTGGTATTTTTGGAATTTTTACTTATTTTTAATGATTTTAAATTCAAAATAAAGCTCAAAAATCAAGTATTTTCTCAAAAATAAATTTTATTTTTCCTAAGTGCCCTTGATCACAAGGAACTCATAAAATTACTTTTCATAATTTTCCCAAATGTATTTAATTTAATATAATTATTTCTGTACGAAAATACAAGGTTTCTTAGAAAACCAACTCTAATGCTTAGTGTTAGTCAAGTAATTTTTAATTTTTTATAGTAGGTAAACATGATATTTATACATAGTGTCAAATTAATTTTGTCAATTTTTTTATTAATATTTATTTCACATAAATTAAAGCAAGATATATACATTTAATTAACAATCGAAATGTACAAAATAATTCAAATCGTCATGACAGTTTTCCTAAGCTTCTCTGACCATAGGAAACCTACCAAAAGCATAGAAATGTCCCTCTGACCATGGAAAAATCAAAGAGCATCCCCTCTATCTCATGGAATGAACCCAAAAAGTGTCAAGCCATGGTGAGCAATGCTTGACTATAATAAATTAAAATACTCCAAAGAGTATTTAATTCATTAAAAATCGAAGAGTTAACAAACAATAATTTTTGGTCCACATTATTCTCCTCTAATCACTGAGCAAGTGGGTATTTTAATTTTATTTTTATGATTTTTCTAGATAAAGATATGGATTTTTGAAGTTCAGGCATTTAATTAAATCCAAAAAAATCCATATTTTTCAACTTAGACATGCGGCGCCACCTCATTCTTGTCTGTGTCGAACTTTACACATGTTTGTCCACTATTCAAGGTCGCAAGCCACCTCAGCAGCCAAACAACCTGCCTTTTCATTCCAAAAGTTAATCCAACTTGATCTCCTCCGTTCATTGAATAATCGTACGATCAAACGGCTCTCCTTCGTCATCCTAAGGTGACCTTAACCTGTGAGTCCTTCACACTGAAACCCTAAGATCTCAATCTAGACTTAACCAAATTACATGTGTTTTGTTTCTAAACCTTCATCTACTCGAGGCGAACATTTTTATATAGCTTAAATGGTATAAAATACAGTAATCACACATGGAGACTGAAAATAGGCTCAGATTAGGGTTGAGGTTTAAACCTTTGCTGAGAGGGGAGGCCTCAATCAGATGGTTGTGGTAGCTTCAATTGGATTGAACAAACCTCCAGATGAAGTTCTAGGCCCTGGTGAAATGTCTAGGTATGATTTTGATCAAGCTCAATTTCAGGGGTTGGTTTAGAGCTAGGTTAGAGGCTCTCTGTGATTGGACTTTTGTGGGTAATCAACTTTTATCACTCAAGGGATGGTGTGTGCGCAGTTAATTAGAGTTTTGTTCATTATGGAACTGTGAAGAAATCTATCCCGATTTTGGGGTAAATTTTAGTAAATAAATTTGCTCTATAGAGTGGTTATGGGTGGCTCAAAGCAGGGAGATTAAACTTAGCAAGGTTTGGAGAAGCTCTAGCGAGATTTTGGCGGTGTTTCTCCAAGGTTTCAAGAACTCTCTCCTTTGGCCTTAGAGAGCTCCATTTATAGAGGGCTGGGAATTGGGTGCTAAAGCATGTTGAGGTCGAGGGAAGAAAGGCTTTAGTGGCCAATGGTGGTGAGCCCAGTCAGGGAGGTTTAAGTTTAGGTTTTATCTATTTTGGGCTCCCTTAGGCTGGCTGTTTCAGGAAACTGAGGTGGTTGCTAGCTAGGGTCTAGTCACCTCAGAGCTTAGGGAGGTCAGGGGTGCTTAATTATGATAAACTCCCAATGGTAAGAAATGATAGAGAAGATGTTTCAAGTTTAGGCCAAAAATGGGTAAAATCCCTTAAATCATGGGAACAGTGGTCCATAGCTCCTTTAGGGTGGGCTTGGTGAGTAGAGCCTGGTTACTAGGCTCCATTTGGCGGCTGTGGTGTCAATAATTTAGTCACTTGGGGATGGCTTAAACAATTTTTGTGCATGGGGTCAATTTGGGTTGAATTCTCTTAAAGTTGGGTTTGGTTTAGGTTAGCCATGACATTGAGCCCAATTAATTGATCAATTTTGTGTGGATGATTTTCATAAAGAGTTTAGAAAAGATTTGGAATGATTTTGAATTGACTTGGAGGTTCAATTTTAAGGACTTTAGGCAATTGATCAATTTAGGAATGTTGGATCAAACTTGGTTTTAGGGTCGGCTAAGTCCAAATTGAGAGTTTAAAATAATCTTGGGGAAAGTCATGAAGATTTCTCAACATTAATCAGGTGCAAATTTTGGGGTTTTTTCATTCAATTTGGGGACATTTGGAGACATGGCAAAATTGGTGTAAAATTGTGGGTTTTGGTCTAAGTTGGTTTTCAGTAAACTTGGGGCTAGACCAAGGCCAATAAAAGATTCAATTTGGTGTGTGGAGATGTTTTAAAGAGTTTATGATGCATATTTGGGGCAATTGGAAAGAATTAGGTGTTCAATTGAGTGGGATTTTGGTTTTAGGCCAAAGTGGGGCTTTTTTATTAGGGTTGAAATTGGAGTAAAATGTGGGTCAATTAAACTTGGATTTTGTTTGAATTGAGTTTGACCATGATGAATTTGAATTTAGATTTGAAATTGGAGAAGATTGTGATCAAATTGGTGGACATTTAGGGTGAATTTTGGGAAATTGGGCCTTTAACGATAATTTGGGGCTTTTGGTCAAATTTGGTCAAATTGATCGAATTGGGTTTAATTCAAGGGTCCAAATTGGTTTTAGAGATATTTGAAATGAATTTGAGGGCGTTGGGAAAATTTGGGCCACCAAGGGTATTTTGTAATTTTGGCAAATTTGGGGGTATTTTGGTGATTTTGTCAGAATTTGGGAAGTTGTGGGCAATTTTGATGATTTCAAATGGTTTAAGATGATTTTTTAACAAAGTTAGGTATTTTGGGTGAAATTATGAATTTTGGTCAAATTTGGGGATTTTTTATTTGGGTTGAAATTAGACTCAAATGTGTGTCAATTGGATTTAAATTTGGTTTGAGTTGAATTTGATAATGATGAATTTGAATTTAGAATTGATATTGGAGAAGATTGGAATAAAATTGGTGAACATTTAGGGTGATTTTGTAAAAATTGAGCCTTTAAAGGCAATTTGGGGCTTTTGGTCAAAGTTGGTCAAATTAATCAAAATATGTTTAATTGAAGGGTCCAAATAGGTTTTGGAGACATTTGAAATGATTTTGAGGGCTTTGGGAAAGTTTGGGCCTCCAAGGGTATTTTTGTAATTTTAGCAAATTTGGGGTATTTTGGTAATTTTGGCAAGTTTTGAAAGTTGTGGGAAATTTGGATGATTTTAAATGGTTTGAGATGATTTTTGAACAAATTTGGATATTTTGGGTGAAATTAGGAATTTTGATCAAATTTCGGGTTTGGGGGTGTTTTGGTAAATAGGTAGATTTGGGAGGCAAAAGGCTATGTTTTTTATTTTGGTGAAATTTAGGTGCCAACCAAGGTTGAGGCCATGGACCAATGGAATCCTTTACTTTGGGTCCTTCATGTAATGGTCTTAGCTAGACCCTAGCCTAGGGATAATTGGTCTAGGGGACCATCTACATGAGTCTCCCAAAGGTTAAGGGGTCAAGATTAGGTAGGCTTAGGCTTAAGGTAGTGAGTGGAAGTGTAATGTGCGTATGAGTCACAGGGTATGCACCAGCTCAAGATCAATACCCAAGGTCAACCCTAAGGCCAAGCAACCCTCTGGGGACTCCCCTTGAGTTCCCCTATATTGACCCAACCTACCAAGTGCTAGTGGTCAGGACCAATATGTAGAACTTCATGTTGAGCAAAGAAAAGTTTAGAATTTCTAATGGTGAGGGTTCATTTTTTATTTCTC
The DNA here is from genome assembly GCA_002079205.1 of Phalaenopsis hybrid cultivar. Taxonomy (NCBI): domain Eukaryota; kingdom Viridiplantae; phylum Streptophyta; class Magnoliopsida; order Asparagales; family Orchidaceae; genus Phalaenopsis; species Phalaenopsis hybrid cultivar. The sequence continues at coordinate 21,096 of JXCR01137316.1, read as the reverse complement.
TAGGAATAGTCAACAAGAAAGTCATATGGCTAGAACCTAGGCTACTAAAGAGGAAACTGGACCTCAACCTAATGTGAGGTCAACAAATATACCCTCTCTAAGTGTGGTGTGCTGGGCTAGCACACCGCACGTATTGGCGTTGAATGAGGAGATCAACAAAACCAACACAGACTTTAATTCAAGAGAACTAGAATGAAGTGTAGAATTGAGTAATAGTTGTTTCCTCCAGGGAGTAATAGATACTCTCACTAGGGTAAAGAAATGAGATTTCGGGTACAATCGTTAGGAAAACTGGCACTCCCAACGAAGACTCATTTGAATTGAATATGTCAAAGAAAGTTTGGATTTAAATTTACAACCTTAAAGGGATGAAATTATGCACGAGGAAACCAAATTGAGCGGAAAATACAAGTGCAGAAAAAGGAATAAGCCGTCAAAGCCTATTCGGAATGTAAATATTGAAATAGGACGTCTAAGCTTACCTTAATGGTAAGGATGACAATAGGACGTCTAAGCCTAACAAAAAAAAGGAGAATCATTATTTAGGTACCGGCCTCAAAAGGAGGGATCAGAATTTTGACTGAGCGCAAAAGTGTAGATGCGAATAGGAAGTTTGAGCCTACCCCGAGAGGACAATCAAAATTTAGCTACCGACCTCAAAGGGAGGGAATTAGAATTTAGGTACTGACCCCGATATGGGAATTAAAATTTAGATATCAATTCCAGAAAGAGGATCAGGTGTCTTACTCAATTTAAGGTGGTCTTAAACCAATCTCAAAAGGAGGGAATTGAAATTCAGGTACTGACCCCGAGATGGCAATTGAAATTTAGGTATCAATTCCAAAAATAGAATTAGAATTTAGGTACTGACCTCGAAAGGAGGGAATCAAAATTTAGGTACTAACCCCAAGATGGGAATTGAAATTTAGGTATCAATTCTAGAAAGAGAATCAAAATTTAGGTACCGACCTCAAAAGAAGGGAATGGTCATCACAATTTTTGGTTGGAGGAGTTGCCCGTTGGAAGCTGTCGGCCGCCGGAATCGAAATCTCATCACTCGCTTCGGAAGGACATTTTAATCTATATATATCCTCTTGGAGAACCAACTGAACCATATAGCCAAGAAGACATTCTACTACACAGATCAATCAGGAAGGAAAATACTGAAATCACAATTGTCACACCTACATCCCCCTTGCTTGCTGAGAAGGGGAAGGAAACCATCACAGAGAAATTTGATAAAGCCCCACAGAAACAAAGCATTAAAGAACTGAAATAATCTATTGAGGAGGAATAGCAAATTAAAACAGCAAGGAAAAGAAGAAAACCAGGTACAGAAGTGAAGAAATTACAAGCAGGAGTGCAATCTATGAAGGCTGATAAAATCAGGAATGTGTCTCCACTCCTTGAGGAAGAACTAGATCTAGATCCCAGCCTTCCCCACATCCTCCACTCCATGATTAATCTACTTTGTTGGAATATAAGGGGGATGGCTAACCCCCTATCTCTTAAAAGATTTTTATACTTGAATTATAAATACAAATTATGGTGCATTGCCATTCTTGAACCCATGGTTCATAAGAATCCACACAATCTGATTAAAAAATTTGTTGGTTTTACCCATTTTGAAAATACTAACAATAAAATTTGGATCTTTTGTAGAAAAGAAACCAATATTGATATCCTCATTGACCCTCCACAATTTGTCCACCTCCCATTCAATATGAATGGACACATAGGTGAAGCTACCTTTATCTATGCTGGATGTACCAAGGATGTTAGAAAAGAGCTGTGGAATAGGCTGACTCAAATCAGCCAACAGGTGAACTCCCCATGGTTGGTGGGGGGGATTTCAACTGCATCATTTCTGCCACTGAAAAATCTGGAGGTAGAACCCCTAACCTTGCCAAGATGAACACCTTCAGAGATAATATACACAGGGCTGGTCTCTTTGATTTGGGTTTAAAGGGCCCTAATTTCAATAGGAAAAGGTGTTCTATCTGGGAGAGGCTAGATAGAATATTGGTCAATGATGCTTGGTTCAATCACTTCCTCCTAACCTTTGTAACTCACCTTAGCCTTGCTGGCTCTAATCATAGACCTATTCTTATAAGCATCACTTCTACTGATAACAATAGGTCCCCCCCCCCTTTAGATACCTCAACATGTGAGCTGCTCATCCTTCTTATAACAATTACATTGCTGATCTCTAGAACGGGATCTCTCATTATAACCCCTTAATCAAGCTAAGCTTACTGCAAATCAAGATTGCTAAAGCCCTCAAAAGTTGGAGCTGGAACACTTTTGGAAATGTCCATACCACAGTTCAGAAGGCTGAAGAGGAAGTTAAAGCTCTGGAGAGGGGGGGACAGCTTGGTATTGAGGAGGAGAAAAAGCTGCTAACTGCTTAGAACTACCTCCTTAGTGCCATTGATTATCAGGAAAAAAATTTTAAACAGAAGGCATCCATGAATATTTTCCCTGATGAGGATAGAAACACTAGATTCTTTCATGCCTACATCAAATATAAAAGAAAATGCAATACCATCCATGCTATTCAAAATGCTAATGGCCAGTGGTTACACAACAATAACTAAAGATGCTATATGTTTTTATAAAGATCTACTCAACCAGGACCACCACTTCAGACCCCATATTGAGAAGGAACACTTCATGGAAGAACTGAACTACACTGCTGGTCTCAAGCTGACAGATACCCCCACTGAAAAGGAAATATGGAATGCAATTAACTCCATTGATAGCAGCAAGTCTGTTGGCCCTGATGGTTTCACTGCTGAATTCTACAAGAAGTAATGGGATATCATTAAGACTGATGTTATAGCTGCTGTTACAAGCTTCTTTAAAGGCAAAAATCTTCCAAAATACTTTTGCTCCTCCACCACTGTACTGATCCCTAAATCTGAAATACATAACACTTGGAATCATTTCAGACCCATCTGTTTAACCACTGTCATCAGTAAAACCATTAGTAAAATCATTGTGAACAGACTACAACCTCACTTGGACTACATAATTAAACCCAATCAAACTGCTTTTGTGAAAGGTAGGTCCATATTGATAACACTCTTTTGGCCCAAGAACTTCTACAGGACTTGAATAAAGCTTGTAGAGGGGATAATATGATATATAATCTTGACTTAAGGAAAGCTTATGATACTATAAGCTGGGATTACATTTTGGAGGTTTTGAGTGTTAGAGGTTTTGATGCTGGCTTTTGTCAACTTACCAGGAGGTGGCTGCACAATAATGATCATTCCATTCTGATAAATGGGCAAGGGAAGGGCTCTTTCACTGCTACAAGGGGTTTAAAACAAGGGGATCCACTTTCCCCTACCATCTTTATACTTGCCATTGACTACTTGTCCAGAATGTTGAATGTAGCCTTGCTGAATCATAGTCAACACAAAAATCATAACAGATCCAACATTGTTATCACTCACTTACTATATGCTGATGACATAATGGTTTTCTCTAGAGCCAGCAAAAATGCTATAAAAAAAGTCTTCCAAACTCTCCAGAATTTTCAAGCTCTCTCAGGTATGGCTTTTAATCCAGCAAAGTGTCAAATGGTTTTCTATAAAAATGTACCCTCTACTCAAAAACTTTGGGCATCAGATTATACTGGTTTCACAAATACTCAACTCCCTATTAAGTACCTTGGGGTGCTCTTAATTACTGGCAGAGCTAAACAAACTCAGTTTGATGAGGTTCTGAATAAAATTTCCAACCTTCTTAATGGGTGGACTCAGACCTTCTTATCTAATGGGGGAAGAATTACCTTGCTAAAGAGCATAATCACTACCTTCCCAGCCTATATACTACAAATGACTACTATAAAGAAAAGTACCCAAGCACAGCTGGAGAGAATGTTTAACAAATTCCTGTGGGCTGGTCAAAGACAGCAAATGCATTGGGCTTCTTGGAGGAAAGTTGCTAAACCCCAAATTGCTGGGGAATTGGGTTTAAGGACCTTGAACAACTCCTCCAAGTTAATTTCTGTAAACTCTGGATTAAGTTCAGGACCCAAAACTCACTGTGGGCAAAATTCATGTGGAGTAAGTACTGCAAAGATCAACACCCCACTTTGGTCTTTAGGAAAACTGGTGACTCTAGAATTTGGGCGAAAATGCTGAAAATCAGACATATTGATAAAACTAACTACATCTGGGAGCTTGGTAATGGGGACATCAAGTTTTGGCTTGATAATGGTGTCCTAAAGATTGGCTCTCCCCCATTACCAATATATATAATAGTGATTTGAAAGTGGCTGATTGTTGGGATGGGAACAACTGGTCCCTGGGTAAGTTAGCAAGGCTTCTTCAACCTCATTCTATCACCAAAGTGGTCAGTATAAAATTCAACATAAATCTTGCTAATAAACTCTTATGGCAATCCACTTCCCACCAAAGTCTCACCAAAGCTATCTATTCTAAAAACTTCTGTTGGGATCATATACCCTGGGGTGATCAGCTATGGAATAAATTCTTATCACCTTCTATGTCCTTTTGCTACTGGAGAATATTCCATAGAATGATCCCTACTGATGATATTCTAAAGTTGAAGGGATTGAGAGGTCCCTCTAAATCCTGGCTATGTAGAAAGGCAGAGGAAACTCTGAACCACTTATTCTTTGAATGTGAATTTGCTCAATAGATATGGAAACAGTTCCTAAACCATTTGACAATTGACCAGGGAAAGCTTACTTGGGATAGACTGGTTGACTGCTGGTGGCACTGGAAGGTTAGAAAGTACACTGCTATCCCCTTCACCATTGCTTGGTTCATCTGGATGGAAAGAAACAAGGTCAAATTTGAAGATGCAAATCCTAATGTGGGGTCTACTGTCAGAAATTGTGTGACTTACTTGCACAAGATGATTAATTGGAAAGGCTTTCCTAATATTTCTAACTTCTGTGCTTCCACTAAGACTGATTTTATTCAAGTCATTAAAGTCTATTGGAAAGCCCCAAATCATCCTATTGTAAAGGTTAATACTGATGGTAGCTTTACTAAAAATTGTGCTGGTGTGGGTGGCATCTACAGAAATCATTTGGGTAAGTGCTTGTTGTACTTTCATACCCCTATCCTGGCCAATGATGCAACTGAGACTGAACTCATTGCTGTGTACTGGGCAATTAACCTTGCCATTAAGGCTAAATGGAATAGAATTTGGTTAGAAGTGGATTCTGCTGTGATTATTTCCCTTTTAAATCAGGAGGAGGAGACTCCCTGGAGCTACTCTTACTGGATAAGAAAAATCAGGGATCTCACTAGCAAGATGCAAATTAAGTTCACATTTATCTACAGGGAAGGCAACCAGCCCGCAAACTGGTTGGCTCATCTTGGATCAAGTACTGATGAGACTGAAGTTGTCGTTAACCATCCATCTGCTCTCTTTTATCTGCTACAAGGAGATATCCTAAATTTTCCCCACTTCAGAATAGTCAACAAAGATAAATGATCTCTTTGGGGGCAGAAGCAACCTCACTTAGTTTTCCTTTTATTGAGTCATTGTAGCTTTCTTTTTTGTTTTTTGAGGGTGACATTTAAAGTATTTTTGGCGGATTTCCTAGGTTCCTGTATTGAACCAGATAGTGAAATTCCCAGCCCCCTCACTGATGTTTGTAATAGTNATCTATACATATATATATATATATATATATATATATATATATATATATAGTTTTAAAAAACTATGAAATCAAACTGACCCCATATTTTTCACAGTTTAAATGAAAGAGCACAATATCTCAAACCTTGTATCTATCGTGAAGGATAAACACAAGACTTAAGGATGAAGCTCGATCAAATAAACTGAAAAATATATGACATCTGTTTGTTGCACGAAACCATTTATTTGCCGACAAGTTCTCCTATTTAATACAACGATTTCAGACAAGCTTCTTATAAGGGAAAGCCCTTATAATTAATTACATCTTAAATTACTGAAATCACTTAATAAAACTCTTCATAAAAATCAGGAAATATTATCTTCAAAGAGGTCAAAAGGATAGGACTTTTCAATGAGATCGGACAAAGAGGTGTGAAAGGGAATGGTTCAAATTTGGAGCATTTTGTTGTAGAGTCCAAAAGAGGAAGAACTAGGGAATGTCATAGATCTGGAGGAGAACCTCGGTGACTTCCTAGTCTATCCTATTGTTTGGCTTCAATTTAGAGGAGAAATTATTTGAATATTTCATCCTGCAAAATTTTATTTGTTTAGGGCTTACATTTGTGTGAAACAATCACACAAGTATCCTGGAAGATGTGAGGTTTTAGGTCGTGAAGAACGATAACCTCAGAATCTTAAGACGAATTAGAGCTTATATTGTACAGCAGAGCTGTACAAAGGACTAAAGATGAGGTGAGGATTTATGTTGCATAAGAAAAATACCTCAAAGTTCTATGGCTTGGTTGTTTAATTCTAAGGAAGGAAATTGGTTTAGCTGAGGTAGACAGGTTTTGTTTTATAATATGGTCATGCTGCCCAGAGTGGTAGCTCCAAGCTCCTCGTCATGGTGAGTTCAGGTTTTCTAGTGTGTCCAGTTATGATGTCAAATTAGATGTCCCTAGGGTTAAAGTTCTTTAAATGTTATGGGGCATACTAAAGTTGATTAGAGTGACATCGATTAGGATCCTATGGTACCCACGTTCTGGTACCACTATTTTATATTAGATTCACTTTGTTCAAATGAATTTATTAAACTAAACTTAATGAGTATTGTACTTTCATTTAGACCATGAGAAGCCTCATTAGAAACCATAGGTTACCTCCTTAATTTGATTAAGGATGATTTTCTTAAGCAAAACATATTAAGTTTAGTAGACCTTTGAGGTATCCAAAACATCATAAGAAAGAAGCAGATTCATGCTTCCCTCTTACCGCCTGGTGAAAAAGTCTCGAGCTCATTTAAACTTATTATGTTGCTTAATAATTCATCTTGTGAATTCCTTCAATGCTCAGTGAACATGGACGTTTCAATTATCCCTAAGTGTATGGTGATTATCATTTGTCATTTAATTTGATAATTATGTGGGTGAAGACTCTTAAAGGGGTAAGTTAATATTATTAAGATACTTAGCCAATTTGAGTTTTAACTTGGTCTTGTAGTGTTTTAAATGTGTTCAATTTCTAGTCACATTCACTTTTCTAATTCTCATTTACCTAACTTTGATTTAGTCTAGGTCACTACTATGCCCTTAAGACCTTGGTGTATACATTAGTAATTTTTGAAAGAAAATGAATTTTAAGTGATAAAAATTCATCATCAAAATATTTGAATGCTAATGGAAAACCAAATAGGGGTATTAAATTAGTGAATTATTAACATCCAAAATCATACCCCTAAGTCTAAGATCGTTTAATTTAATAGACCTCCAAATTTTAAGGATTTATGAGATTTAGGAAATTGCAAATTTTTCCTTTAATTAAGAAAATTGAAATTGATTTCTACCGATTAATTCCCTATGTTTCAATCACTTGAACATATTAATTAAGATCAAAGATTACCCATTTTACTTTCTTGAATTAAGCCTAAATGTTAATTAAGACTAAACTTCCAAAATTATACCTTTGCCACTAAGGCTTTATCACTTCATAATTCTTCAAATTTAATTCAAATTACTTTGGAATTTTTATCTTACCTCACTCATGGGTTAATAAAGACATCAAAGTAGAAAATATGATTTTTCAAAATTTAATTTAATTTATATAATTATTTACATGCAAAAATAAGATTTTTAAAAAATAAATCAATAACCTGGCCAAGTCAAACCCTAATAACTTGAAATTTTTACTAGCGATACACTTAAAATAGAGAACCACTTGGACTAAATCTCATGAATTTTTGAGTTTTATTTGAATTATCAAAATTATATTAAATTCTGGAGTATTAATTAATTATAAAATATTTTAAATGTGGAAAATTAAGTTTTACTTTTTTATTAAATCTCTCTGAGGTAAGAAAAACTCATTGAAATAAATTTCATATTTTTATAATTTTTCTTTCAATTACTAGAATTATTTTAGTGAGAAATTAAGGAAAATCCTTTTTTAACCCTTAAAAAATTATTTTAAGCTTTTAAAGTCAGTATCTTCACTTAGAAAATTAGGTAAAATATTCCAATTTCTCCAAAGGGCTTAAGAAACAAATTAGAAAAATTCCATGAATTTTATTAATTTTGTGATTTTTATTAATTTTTCATTATTTAAATATTTAAAATATGCTTAAAAGATGAAATTTTTTATTTTAATTACAATTTTAGTTTTAGAAAATTCCTTTGACCACATAGAGCTCCTAAAACAAGTTTCATAATTTTTTTAGTTGAATTTTAATTATTATGATTATTTTGATTGTTTAAAATGTCATTTTAGTTAGAAAATCAAATTAGGTTCTCAAATGAACTCCAAATGTTTTGAAATTTTTATAGGGAGTCATTTGAACTTTAAATTATAGTGGAGAATTAAAAGCAAATCATTTAGATGTTCATTTTTCCCACATTATTTTTCTTTGTGTTTTAAGATTCTGTGTAAATTAATTTGTTCTTAATGACTTAACCCATGACAAATTTTTCCTATAGTTCTCTAGTCACAATGAACCTACCAAAATTTTTTTGGATTTTTCTAAGCTACAAGCTAATTATTATAATTAATTTTCCAATCAGATGTATAAATTTGATAAATATAGATCTTTGTACGGAGGTCTCCTCTTACTGTGAAAAAATTAAGGAATATCCCCCATGATAGAGGCAATAACATGCGAAAATATCAACCCATGGTGAAATACTTGAATGCATGGAGAATCAAGATACTTAGAATAGTGTTTAACTAATTAAAAATAAAATATACATAAAAAAAATTCAAGTTATTTCAATATCGTTCTCCTTTGTTCATTGAGCACTAGAATATTTTTATTTTATTTTTGTGATTTTTCTATGCAAAGATACGATTTTTCATAGTTATGGGCATTTAAGGAAATTAAAAAAAATCCCTATTTTTCTATTTAAGTGACATGTCACCGAAGCTCCACGTGGCATTATCGGTTCGACACCATCGTCCACCTCAGCACTTACTCAGCCCGCGGTTCACGTATGAAGGAGCTGTCTGACTTGATCTCGTCCATCCATCTATTACATGCTCGATTGAACGACGCCCCGTCATCATCCCCGATAGCCAAAACTTGTGATCGTTAACCTTAAAACCTTAAAATCTCACTCATTTCCAACCAAACTCGTTCGGGTTAGATCCTATAGACTCGTCTTAGTGACACAAAAATATCCATACGGTAAACATGACATTAAATTGGGTCTATGCAAGTGTAGAATCAAAATAAGCTCAAAACAGTGAAGAGGTTTATACCTTTGCTTTGAGAAGGAAAGCTTCAATCAGAGGCGCTTGGCACGTTCACGGAGGTCTAAGAAGGCTAAGAATGAAGCCTCTTACTGTGGTGAAATGCCTAGACAGGTGTTGATCAAAGTCTAAGGTAGAGGCTCTTTGTGAGGGGGCTTTGATGGGGGAACTTACTCTCTCAGTGTAGGGATGGTATGGGTGAGTTTAATTTGATTTTGATGGAATCTCATAGCGTGACCAATTTTTGCCTTAATTTTAAAGTTCAAAATTATGGTTACACAGGGGGATTTAGGGAAAGAGGACAGTGGAACCGATCTTCTCTATGCTGTGGGTGGAGTTTGGAATCAATTGGACAGATTTCGTTAAGGTTGGTTTCAGCCTCTCTTCTAGCCGTGGGGGATGGCTGCTTACATAGAGGAGCCATGAGGCTTCAATTGGGCTAGCCAGTGGGTTAGCCCAACTGCTTAGGTGGAGGGAAGAAAGCCTCAAGCCTCCAATTGGATTGGGACAGCTTAGATGGGCTTAATTGGCTGTTTGACCAGTTTTGGCCTTCTCGAGTTGGGATTTTTTGGTGACCCAGGTGGTGGCTGGCCAAGGTTCAGTCACTTCGTGGTATACGGAGGTCAGGGGGTGTTTAATTATAATTTACTCCCTTAGGCAAGCAATGATGGAAGAGATTTTGTGGTTAAAAACTAAAAAATAGGAATGAATCCCTTAATTTAGGGATCCATTGGCACATAACTTGTTTAGGTGGGCCAAAGAGGTTTAGCCTGGTTAATAGGGTGTGCTTAGTGGCTATGAAGTCATCAATTTAGTGAATTTAATATGGCTAGGTCAATTTTGGTGCATGGGTTCAATTTGGGTTCAAATGACCAAAGGTTAAGTTTAGTTTAGGATAGCCATGACATCGAGCCCAATTGATTGATCAACATTATGTATATGATTGTAATGAAGGTTTTTGGTGAAGGATTGAAATGATTTTGAGTTCAATTGGGGGTTCAATTTGAGGATTTTAGGATTTTGGTCAATTTGGGCATGTTGGGCTAGACTTGGGTCTAGGTTGGGCTAATTCCAAATTGAATGTTGAAAATATTGGAACATCATGAAGAGTTTTCAACATAAAGTGGGTGTTAATTTTGGGATTAGGGCAATCAATTTGGTGGAATTTTGGGACAACCAATTTAGGGCAAATTTGGGGATTTCTGGACTTGGGTTAAAATTGAATGCAATTGAGGCTTCACCATGGCCAATTGCTGGCCAATTTTGATGTGTAGGATTGCTATGAAGAGTTTTCAACATAAATTGTGGCAAATTGAGTATGCTATGGGGTTCAATTTGGTGGGATTATTTCATAGGGCAAAAATTTGTGGCTTGACGTAAATCAAAATTGGTTTCAAAGAATGGGCCAGTTAGGCTTAGATTTGCTTTATGTTGGTCGTATGAAAGATGAATTTGATTATAGGATTAAAATTGGGGGAAATTGGGACCAAATTGGTGAAATTTGGGGTAATTTTGGGAAACTTGGGCCTTCAGAGGCTATTTGGGGGTTTTGGATAAAATGATCAAATTGAGTTCAATTGGAGGGTCCAAATTGGTTTTAAAGACATTTGAAGCAATTTTGGAGGTTTTGGTAAAGATTGAGGTGTCAAGGGTATTTTTGTAATTTTAGCCATTTGGGGGGTATTTTGGTAAATTTGGAATTTTTGAGTTTTTTTGGGTAATTTGGGTACCTTCATATGGTTTGAAATGTTTTTTAAAAAAAAATGGATATTTTAGGTGAATTTCAAGATTTTGACCAAATTTGGGGTTCCAAGAGCATCTACGTAATTTGGGGGATTTTGGGGCAAAATGCCAAGTTGGATTTTTTTGGTAGAATTGGCCTACCAACCACCATATATGAGTTGTGGACCAATGGAAACCCTATTTGGGTCCTCTATGTGCTGGTTTTAGCTAAACCTTAGCCTAGGGCTAGTGGGTTTAGGGGACCATCTACATGAGTCTCCCAAAAGATCAAGGGTTCAAAGTCAAGAACTTTTGGGTTTAGGGTTGGGAGTGATTGTGGATAGTGTAAGTGAGTGAACATGCTCTAGACTAACTCTAAAAGTCAACCCTAAGGTCAATTAGTCCTATAGGCACTCATCTTGAGCTTCCTCATACTGACCCCACCTACTAAGTGCTAGAGGTTAGAACCAATATGTAAAACTTTAATTTGAGCAAAGAGGAGTGTATAATTTCTAATTATGAGGGTTCCTTTTCTAGTTTTCTAGGAATAGTCAAAAGAAAAGTCCTATGGCTTGTACTTAGGCTACTAAAGAGGAAAAGCTAAACCTTAACCAAAAGTGAGGTCAATAGGAATCAGAATTTAGGTACTGACCCTGAGATGGGAATTTAAATTTAGGTATCAATCTAGGAAAGAGAATTGAATGTCTTACTCCATTTAAGGTAGTCTTAAACCAATCTCAAAGATATTGAGAATAGGATGCCTTATTTGATTTAAGGTGGACTTAAACCTATCTCAAAAAAAGGGAGATAGGAATTGAAATTTAAGTATCAAGGCTAGAAAGAGAATCAGAATTTAGGTACTGACCTCGAAAGAAGAAATCATAATTTAGGTACTGATCCCGAGATGTAAATTGAAATTTAGGTAACAATCCCAGAAAGAGGATCAGATGATTTACTCCATTTAAGGTGGTCTTAAACCGATCTTGAAGATATTGAGAATAAGATGCCTTATTCCATTTAAGGTGGTCTTAAACCTATCTCAAATAAAGGGATCAAAAATTAGGTACAGACCCCGAGAACAACATGAAAATAGTGTAGATATGTGACAAGTGAAGATTCACATTGGCGCAGAAAGATTGTAGAGATTTGCATGGAGTGAAATACTTGGTGAGAATATAGAGGAGTTGGTGTAGACAAGGATAGTAATGCTACGCAGACAAAGAGTAAGAAACCTCGAACTCGAGTGAAACAAACTCAACAAATTTATTATTTTATTTTTTTTTGTCTTTATCACATTTAATTATCAAAGTATATTTCTCAAAATTTAATTTTCTTTGGTTGATTTTTCAAAATGATTGTTATTTAAATTTTTTTCCATACAAAAAAAAACATTTTTTTATTGTTTTCTTCTTTGTTCATTATAATTTAGAACCAATGTATGGTTCTAGGGCTTTTTACCCATCATACAAAAGATCAATTTGGCAAATATGTTGAAATCTGCAAGAAATTTCATTAATCTGCTTTAAAGAGGTGTTATAGACTGAATACATGCCAAAAGCATCAAAAGAGACAATCATGTTGAATAGCTCTGAAACATCATATGTTGAATATATATCATATATGCTACTCCAACGCAGTACAAATTGTTGCAAAAAACTGTCTATCTATCCTATGGGGGATGAGCTCCTGATCAAGCTGACCTACTAAGCCACACTCCATAATAAGAATTTCTTTTTGCATCTTCTTAGAGGAGATTCAACCATCTCATACCTCATATGATTGTAGCTCCTCCAATTCTAGATCTAGTCGGAATCCATATGGTATCTTGTTGTCATCCATCCTTCTCAATGTAATGGAAACTCTGTGTAGTGGCACTCCAGCGATGCAGTGCTTGGCGAGGTCTGCTCCATTTCCTTTCAAAATTAGTACCGATCCCACTATCAACAGAATTGCAACTAATCCTCTGAACTCACCGGGTCCAACAACATTGATTTCCTTCCCGAACAAAATTTCTCTTTTACTTATGAACGAGATTGTGCAGAAAGGTCTTACGAAATCATGGTATCTATATGTTGGGGAATGCAATCTCGCTCTTCATAAATGTTGATGATATAACTATTTGGAATGTAGTCCACTGGCAGCATGCTATATCTGACCATTCTTTTATCATCCATTTTATTGTGGGAGGCAATGGATTCACCTCATCATGTATTAATATCCCCGGGGGGTTCCCTTGCATATCTTTGGTGAAATTGTAGTAACAAGCACATTGGATGGTCATCCTTCCTTTTCAACACATCAACTTTTGTGGTTCTGAATAAGTTCTTTCCATTAGAAGATTAGTTTGACCTCTATCTCATAGGTTGAATACGCAGTTAATAATGTTTCATTCTTCACCCTTAGAAAAGACTCTGGTGTACACCTCCAAACCTTCTAATATATTGACAAATTTTCCTTGTATTTCCTCATAGAATTTAAATTCTCTTCTTTTAACTATATTCATATTTTTATGTTCTATTATGGGGATCATCTGAGATCTTCAAGGCGACTCCCACATCTCCACATTTGTAGGAAACCATGTATGACTTGGCTCTATAGGTAATGGAATATACTACTCAGTATCTAGGTAAACTAGCTCCTGAAATCTTGTGTCGGCGGCTATGAACTCCTTAAAAGAACTATAGTGGTCTAAGTGGAAAACATTGCATGTCTGACATTCCATGAATGCTTCTTCGGTTGATGTCTGAATAGGAACTTTAACGTTGCACATTGGGCAACCCTTGTAAACTTCAACTGGTACTGCTGGAGGTATCTGCTTTGTAAGAAACTCAGAACCATCCTCTATAGCAGGTGGACTAGTAGAAGTCTCTCTCATGCAAGGATCATAGATGTTTCCCTCAAAAATTGGGGTAAGTAAGTTATGTGCCTCTTTCGGGCATCTTTTTTCTTCACATAAAAAAGCTCTGTGCTTTGGACGATTGACATTTCTACGTTGAGTTCTTCTTAACGGTGCATCTGGCAGTCTCTCATAATCAACACTGACTAGATGCCCTGTTGGCAAAGTTATCATGGACGACAGGCAACTAGTCCCTTCCATCAGATTTTGTTGCACTGTCCCTTTCTTCATCTTCATTAAGGAATCTTCTTTAGTGCTAATCTTAAACAGTGATAGTAGTCCTTCTTTTTCTCAACGACTGACCACGTTCATCAAAGGACCCTCATAGTCCATGTCGACATGAACGAAGTCAAAGTTAAATTCTATGATGTCATCCTGAGATGCCCTTTCCTCGTTAAGTGTGAGATTCCTGCCATCCTTGAAAGCAAAAATTAGCTTATATCCTAACATCTTTTCTGCAGATGATAGAAAAAACATCAGTGCCTTGAAATTTAGTAGCAATAAGAATAAAACAAAATATTTATTAGACAAAAATACTTGATTATCTAAAATATATATAAATATATCAAATCCCTTGTAGCCTTTCCTATGAAATGTAGGAAGAAGAAATCTCTCACTTTTCTCCTTCTCCAACACTCTTAAAGAAAGATTCACACTTAATTTCAACACAAAAACACTAAATTCTTAAAGAAATATCACTAATAGACTCCAAAATGGTGATAGAATGAGGATTGAAAAGTGTATGGTATGTAAGAGAATAAATGGTGGTGAGGAATGGTGAAAAGGAGCACTTTTTCTGTCAAATTTTGGCCCCAAATTGAGCCTAGAGTCGGTTCTCCAATAGGTGCATCCAAAAAATCTTCAAAAAGCATCCAAATTCGTCAAATCTTCTAGAAACGGGGTCTGAACCGACACTGGCTTCATCGGCGCCCATTCTGGCACCGTCGGTGCCGGTGGTCCTTAACTTAATTCAGTCTTCTCTATCAAACGACACCATCAGTGCCCAGCTTGCACCGTCGACGCTGAACAAATTTTTTACTTCTTCATTTTTGCTCCAGATTTCATCCTTCTTTCTTCCCTTTTGCTCCAAGTCCTAAAATTCAATAACTTGCAATATAACATTAAAAATACCTTCCATTAATGTGCAATATCGCCAAAAGTCACTATAAAATATGGGTCTAAAAATGCATATATTTTTGGTGTATCAACAACCTCTAGGTTAGCCCTAGTATTTCATCATAACTTCAGGCAAAGCAATTTTTAAACTCTTACAATAACTCTATCAATTATGTGGATTCTTCCTCATTGAGTGGAGAACTTAAAAAGTTGGTCGGGGAGGTTGACCTCCTTCAATTCATCAATAGCTGACTTCTCTTCTTCAAATTCTAGTGGAGCATCATTTATTAATTGATATTGAGAGTCATCCTCTACTTTGAGGCAATCCTCTTCCAATCTGTTAATAATAATCATACAAAATCAAAGTCATCAACTGGTCCTATAGTACCAAATCTGAGACCTTCTTTCGAGTTAGGAGTTTGGCTTTTAACATTCCACAATTTCTCAAAGGCTATAGTTTATATTTTGAAATTTTCTTTGGCATAAAATTTTGTTAAATTAATTTTTGTACACAAAGAGAAAGGTAACCAAAAGGTAATTCCATTAATTCATTAGAATCCTCTTCTAAATTTAAATGATTTTCAGAACTAGTAGAAGGGGAAGCACGGTACAATTTAATCGGCTTTAAACCAACACTACGGACATCCTTGACCTCTAAACTCTCAACATTTTGAGGGTAGATAGGTGTAAGGGTCATGGCATTCACATAGTGGTTTATTTAATCATACATCAACTTAGAGTCACCATTCTCCACATCTTCCAAGGAAATTTCATACTGTGGTTTCTTCTAATTTATCTTCATCATTTCTTCCTCTGAAAATTTTTCATTAGAACATCCTCCCATGTCGATGTTGATTGTCAGCCTAGTCCGTTCAACAATCATGTTGGTTCTTCCTCGTCCATGTCCCTGGCCTCGACTTCGGGTGTATGGGCTAAAAGAACCTCTACCAGCTTGTTATGATGAAATGGTGGTACTCCGTTGAAGCAGAGTTAAATGGTCTTCTCTTTGTGAATCTTCTGAATCTTGTACTTCATTTTCCACACTTTCATGGGAAAAGATATTTCTCTTTGGAGATGCATAGTAGGCGGCGTCTTCATGTATACTCACTTCATAAACTGAAAATGATTGTAAATCTCGTTTAATGTAATGTTCATATCCTTCCTTGTAATACTTAATGCATTATTGTAGGGATGAAGGAACCATGTTGTGTTCGTGAATCTACGGTCGACCAAGTAGATCGTTAAAAGAGGTCTCAGCATTAATGATATGGAATTCACCGGTTGTTACTAGTTCTCCAATCTTCATTAACAGTGTGATTGATCCTATGGCTCTTTCTCCCTTTTGGTTAAATCCTCTTAACATTATTTTATCTTCTGTAAGCTCCTATGCCTCAATGTCCAAATAAGTCAAACTTTTTAGACTCATTAAATTAAGTGAGATATTAACAGAGATGTAGAGCGGTTGGTTTTGGTTAGTAGTACCGATCAACAAGTCTTCATCTATGAATGTTATCCCAGGTTGTTCTTTCAATGAGCAAACTTAATCCGAGGATGTCCTGGCCAACTGAACTAAGCAAATCATCGAGTCTAGTAAGGATGTAACTAGAGACTCTCTCATATCCTTTGATAAGATTAGAGAGTCACAAATTCTTAGTTTGGTCAGCAACCTTATAAGATGTGCTAGCATGTTATAATCCATTTTAAATAATCCTCCAATCTTTACTTAACTATGTGGTTCTTACACTAGCAGAGGCGGTGGTATCTCTTTTTGAGTTACTATTTGTTTTCCTTTATCTACTAGAGCTGACTTCGGGGGTAGCAATTTCCCACTCCTTAGATTTATCTCTATAATTTCTTCTTCTTGAGATGTTGTTTGCAAAATTTCTGGTGTCTCTTCTTCTTCAATGGAGAGATCTATGTTGATAGCTAGTGGTGCACCGTGGCACTCGAGAAATGGTTCCTTACTCTTGGTGCTATCGTAATCGGTATCTTCGATATCTTCATTCTCATTAAAAAATTCATCGGACTTCAGTACAATTTGAGGATCGGTTTGGGAATCAATATCAAAGTTAGATTGAGAAAAGTAAGTTACGTTATCACTAAATATAGCTAAAACGTAGCTAAAATCATAATTATTATATTTATAATACCCCGATGAAGAAAAAAGATAATCATACATGATCAGGGGTTCAAGGATTTTCTTCCCCGAATTTGAGACAACCAATCTCACAGAGGCAACCCCTATCCTACCCCCCACGCTATCGCTCTTCATGACTTCATTCTTCTATTTCTCTTCTTGTTGCAGTTATTTCTCTAGCTAAATCTCCATCTTTGGTTGAACAGGCTGTAAAATCTGAATGGAGGCTTGAGCTGAAGCGGTCTGAATCTGATCTAGTATCTTCTTTGATGATTTGCTCCAAACTGTAATCCATCCATCCCTTTCCAAATATGATTCTATCGAAGTGATTGGCTCGGAAAAAAATCATATTAACAGAACCTTTTTCAGGCTCTTTTACATATTCCGTTAGGATTGCTTTATTTCCTAATTTAAAATTCCTCTTGAGCCAATTCTTGAAGACAAAACATTCCTTTATAATATGTCCAAACAATCTGTGGTATGGGCAATAATTGGGCTGATCTTTCTTGTCGACTTTTTCGAGTTTCTTTGGATCTGACAATCTGAATTCAGGTTTCTTCATTATACTTCTAAACATTTTTGGTACAACTTCATCATCGAAGGAATATACTGCTTTCTTTCATTCTGAAAGGGTCAGACCCCTCTACTTTTGTATTTGGTATGATCCTTCATGGTGCAACTACTAGCTAGACTAACCATACTGCTGTATCAGTTGCTACTAGATATGTTATGATGATGGTTGTGAATTCTGATACGGATACTCTGCCAGAATCTTCATTGGCTGCTTTTCTTTATCCATTATTGCCACTATTCTGAATTTCTTTTCAAATATCCTGGTTGACCTAGACTTCTCCACCTTTTCATGAGAATACATATGCTTGACTTCTTCTTACAGATTGCTAGCTTTGCCCAGTAACTTCTCAAAGGACTTGATAGTGAGTATCTTAAGCATGAAAGTTATTGACCCTTCGATGCTTTTGAGTAGAATCTCAATTGCATGACGTCCGTGTAGCTGGGGCTCAAATTTAATTCTAAGGTTTCTCCACCTCCAGATATAATCCATTAAAGTCTCGTTAGGATTTTTCCTTTCTACAACGATATCTCCAATAGAAACATGATGTTGTGCTTCAACAAATCTTTTTACAATAACTGTTCTGACTCAGAGAATGTCTTTACTAATCCTTTGGGCAACTCGATATACCAATCAAATGTTATCCCTGATAAGTTGCTGACAAACTGATGGAAAAGTAAAACTTCATTACCTCTAGAATTGCCACAAATGGCTCAAAAATGCACTATTTGCTTTCTGGAATTTCCAGTCTCATAAAATATCATAAAGTTCAGTGACATAAAACCCTTATGGAAGGGTTCGACATCGAACTCCTCCGGGTAGGGTCTACCCTTTAAAATCAATGTTCCACCCTTAGATTGGGCCAAGGCCTCCCGAACTTGTTCGACCATTTCATTAAAATCCTTTTCTGGTATAACGCTTTGGACAGAGTCCTTCTTTTGTTGATCATCCCTATTAGTCGAGGCAACTCCTTTCCTTTCATCGGTGATATGTATAATTTTTGCCTGGTTGACTTCTGGAGAAGCTAAATGTTGTGGTTGAGACTGTCCATTATCTATAGCCACAACAGCCATGGTAGTGGCCATCTCTTCCATTATTTTTTTCTATTTGGTTGATTTTCTCATCCCTTAGTAGGACAGTGCTACGCAGATCAACTACGGTGTTCACTTTAACAAGCGATGGGGCATCGCAAGCAGTTGTTGTGGCCTAGTTTTGATGACATGAATATCCATGAAGTCTTTATTGAGATAGTCTTTAAAGTAAAAATTTTCATCATCATCATCAATGGAAACTCCATGTTCTCGGGCTAACTTATAAATCTTGACCTTGAGCATCTTAACATTTTCTTTAATTATTAATTCTTGTATCATCTTAAGATCTGGGGGACTATGTTGAACATCCTCCACTTATTCATCCAAATTGATAGAAATAACTACGATGATGTCGGGTACTTTTGGCCCTTGCTTCATTCCATTATCCTGCTCTATAGGCTCACTGAACTGTATTGGTACAACATCCATATTTACCCATACCTTTTTCTTTGATGTTGATGTCTTGAGACGGGGTGTCTCAATAGAGGCATTGACACATCGGAGAGAGGAATTCTCCCCACGGTGATACCAGATGTAGTACCGGGTAACTTCTTCATATTTTCCTTCAAAACTATAGAAACATCCTTATGACTGGTAAGTGGTAAAATTCTCAGATCAAGACGTGACTTAACCTATCGATGACCTACAAATCTAGGAGCAGTGACAATAGAAATTTTAGGGATGATGGTAGTATCAACTCTACTTCCCAAGAGGAACCTGACAGAAATGCGAGCAAGAAAAGTTTCAGTTGATTTTTGAAGTCATCTTCTAGATATGAAATCTCTTAGAATTTCTCTCTTCATGTGAGGGGCTACTGCACATCCCACTCGTTTAAGTAAATCACTGATTGAACAACCCTATTTCATTGCTAGTCTCTAGAATAATGTACTGACTCGAGTGAAAGGAGGGGGATTCTTTGTCTTTCCACCATGTCCATGAGCTGACGGTAAAGTAGCATCACTCTTCTGGATATTTCCATACCCATTCTTGTCCATCAAGGAATGGAACCTACTCCCTTGCAGAAGCGGATAGGTCTCCAACAATCCTAGTTCCTCCTAAAAAGGAATATCATCAACGTACACCTCTTCAAAAATCTAGACTTTAGCAGCCTTCCGAATCTTTTGACTGCGGTTTATTCTTTGTGACCGAGTTAATGTTGCAGATCTCGAACTTGATCCATATTCAAATACCAACGGTGGGGCAGTAAATCATTTAGTTGTGTCTTCCACAATCATAACCTTCTTTCCTTTAAAAGAAAAGGGAACAAAAGTCTTGGCAGGTGCTAGGGAAGCAACCAGTTTCACCTTCTTGTGAGAAGGGAAAACCTGGGGATAGTTCAGGTTGAACTCGACAGATGGCTTCTGAACTTCTAGAGCAATTATTTTCATTGTGACGAATGGGGCTTTTCCGAACATGACTTCAAGTTCACTGAATCCGGCTCCAGACTTGATGGTGGGAGCGGCATTGCGAGCATTGCGGCTAGTTGGCAAGTTGCAGAAGAAAGTGAGCATTGAGAACGCCATTGAATCAACATCAAAAAGAAAGCACTGGGTTAGTTTTTTGGCTAACACCTTATAATTCTAGTGTGAACACTAAAAGATAACAAAAGCCGATCTGTAGACTGGGCAAGTTTTTATTTAATGTTGACTTGAGAGGATTTTAAAAGTTTAGTGAAATAATTTTGAAAGCAAGGGAATTTTAATTATGTATAAAAAACTAAAGAATAACTAAACATGCAGCAATTCAATTGATTTTGTGAAGTAGAAAACCAAATTTGAAAAGAGACGAAAGGGAAAGTAAAGTTTTAGGACCCAGTGCGGGATCAAATTCACAACGCACATCGCTCAGGTGGAACAAGTCCACCAACACACTTATTGGAGGTTTGACCCCACAAAAAAGATAAACGTACTGATGAAATCCTGAACCTTTCTGTTCAAAGGTGATTGAATAGACGGTCCTGAAGTTCGAAAGAGTTGACCGTGCATAGCCAAGAGAGAAATGGGTGAACCATGCCAATGGAAGAAGGGTAAATTGGTCCATAAGCAGCATGGACACATTACCGATGTATGAAGATGATATTTATTGATTTAAATGGAGAGAGAAACTAATGTCCCCAGAGTTGTCACCAGAAGCTGTCGATCACCGGAAATGAAATCTCGAGGCCCACTTCGGATGGACATATATATATATATAT